>PVKS010004758.1:0-90569 GCA_004027875.1 Aplodontia rufa
TAAGAGAAAATTCAATAATGAATGAATGAGTGAATAAGTAGTATGCTTAATACCAAGAACTCAACCATGCATAAATATTACAATGCTCCTTGTAAAAATAATCAAAATTTTGCGTTCAGTGAATGAGAAGCCAGTGAGTTCCAAATTGGGATGTAGTGCCTAAATATCACTGTTATCCTTGGGCTTCCTTGACTACTGTTCCTCCAAAAAAATTCCCTCTATGAAATTATTTTTGGTTTCTCCCCAAAATAATAAAATTTCAAGCAGGTAAAACTAAAGGTTAGAAACAGGCTGTCAATATATTTTCTAATTGTAGCACATACACAAAATAATACTGATTTTCTTATCCAAAGGGAAAATCTGTATCCTCCAAGTGAATGCTGAAGTGCTTTTGCTAGTTTTTAACACAATAAATGAGCTATAAACTGAAACGTCATTGAATAACCTTTTTTATGTTCAGTCATTAAGGTTATCATAATTATGATTATTTCAGTTTTATCAACATGGAAATTGGTGACCTCTAATTAATACTACATTTTTCCACTCTGCTTTTCCAGATTCTTTCACCAGGATATCTATCTAAAATAGAAATTAAATATTCTAAATTAAAAAAGAATAGAGGTCCTTACAATTGCATTTTTCTAAGCAGTCTTCAGTCATGGCTGTCACTCTGCTGTTTAGGGCAAAAACACTATTGCTGTATAGATTCTCTAGGATTAGACTCTAATTTTTGAAGCATCAATATACACAAGTCTTTAAAATGGGTTAAAAACAGACTTGATTGTAGCGGCTCCATTGCAAAACAATGGGCCATCTGTTTCATTAAGTCTTTAACAGTGCTCAGTCCTTTACTTCCTCTTGGCTAAATCTGTTTTTCCCCCAGAATTAATGCATTTCAGCCAACCTAATTCACAACCCTCTTCAAGAGTTTTTCTCTTGCTGAATAGCTGAGCATCAGCTGGCTCAGTCGCTGAGTCACTACCAGAATATTACTGCCTCTGCTGCCCCACATTCCTCTTACTTAGAAGTCTATTTTCCTAGTGGTTGGAAGCAGTTGACATAAATTTGAACAAAAATAAGTTTTTTTACATTATAATGCATTAAAAGTACAAAAATGACAATCAGATGTGCATGTATAAATACCTATGTGTACATGTGCAAGTTTGTACATTCTTATAATTTCAATATCATAGATATTCCAGATTTGACATCACTTAGAAATTGTGACCAAAATAATGCCGTTGTGGCAAGTACTGTTGGTTGTCTTTTCAGCATCCTCTCTACTAGCTTTTCTGTTTCTGAAGAAGAGGATCCTTATAGAAGAGGATCCTTACAGAAGAGGATCCTTATAGAAGAGGATCCTTATTTTGTGAAGCTCACCACTCCTTTAACTAATCCATTGACTTCTGCTTTCACTCCAATGGAGATAGTCTTGATGAGATCTCAAAGGCTAACTTGTTTTTTTTTGCTAGTTTATTTTACTGAGGAAAATATTATTCAGTAGAATTCTTCATCCCTGTGTTGAAAAACTGTCAATGCAACTACTGTCACCAGAACAGTGCTGTTCTCGAAGCTGTGGGGAGTGAGTGGCTGGGGAAGCCTCTCCTCACAGCATTACAGTGGGAAGTGATCATGACAGGATGCAGAGAGCACCCAAGGGGCGATAAAATAGTGGAATCTGGCTGAAAGGATGTGCAAGGTAGCTTCAGGGAACAGGCTCTCCTTCCAGCAGAGGAGATGTTTCTATCCAGTAAAAAATCGCTGTGCCAAATAGAAACAGGAGCCACTAAACTAACATGGTACAGAATGACATAGCTCTTCCAGGTGACCATCCATAACCTGGGACATGTCAAGCGCAGTGGAAATATGGCACCATGTATGGAATGAGGGGCCATGAGTGATGTCTGGTCTCCATGCCTGAAGGATTCTGTGCCAAGCAGGAGAAATTGGACTTCATCATGGTGGTTTTAGGCTGGGGGTGGGTCTAGGCATGACATGGTAAGATTTATGTCTAGGGAGGTCATTTGGTAGTACTAGATGAATGAAGACTGAGTACCCGCAGGCTGTGATAGAGACGTGGAACTTGTCACTATCTAGAGCGGACAGGATCACAATGAGAAGACAGTGTCACTAGAAACAGGTGGATGAGAACTAGTTTAAGGAATGTATGGCAGCTAGTATGAAAAAAACTGATAACTGCTTGTGGAAAATTGGAGAGATGATGGTTGTGGGTAAATCCTGTTTTCTAGATTTTGCTATCAATGATATTGTGGGGACCCTACAAGGAGTTGAAATTCTGTGGGTGTGGATTTGCATAGTGTAAACACTGAGTTCTTTTGGACATTGAATTTGAGGTACCTTTGATATATTTGAAAGATTCAAAGCATATATAGTAATTATAAATGGAAAAGTCAATATAAGCACGTGGGGAGATTTGAGAGAAAGAAGAGGATCTGAGACTGGGAAACTCAAGGCTGCCCATATGTCTGGGAAATAAAGGGACTGAAATTTCAGGAAAAACTAGCAAAAGGAAATTCAGGAAAGGAAGGAGACAAAAATGTGTAACAAAATGGAAATAAAAGAATTGGAAAGAAAATATAATTAAAAACTATGCAAAAATCAAAACAGAATGGATCAAAAAAGCAAGAATTAAAATTCTTGTAAGGTTGCTCAAAAATAAAAAAAAAATAAAATAAAAAGAAAAAAGAAAAAAAAGCAAGAATTAAACTGGTAACCATACAATTATTAGAAGAAAAAATAGGATGAGCACTCCACCATATTGGTGTTGACACCTTCTTCCTTAACAAGATATCCATAGTGCAAGAATTAAAGTCATGAATCACTGTGAGGAATGCCATTAATCTGAGAAGCTTTTATACAGCTAAGGAATTAGTCGAGTGTCAAGAGAAATGGGAGAAAATCATGCCTGCTACTTCTCCAACAAGGAGCTAACATCCAGAATATACAAAGAATTCAAAAAACTTAACACCAAAAACACAAACACCCCAATCAATAAATGCACTGTGGAGCTAAGAAAGAAACTTCTCAACAGAAGTTCAAAAAGTCAAAAGATACATGAGAAAGTGTTCTATATCACTAGCCATCAGAGAAATGCAAATTAAAACTGTACTGAGATTACACCTTACTCCAATCAGAATGGCAAAGAAGAAAAATATGAACAATAACAGGCACTGGAGGGACTGTGGGGAGAAAGGAACACTAACACACTGTTGGTGGAACTGCAAAATGGTATAGCCATTCTGGAAAGCAGTGTGGAGACTCCAGAAGAAATTAGGGATGGAAACACCATATGACCCATCTATCCTGCCCCTGGGTGATTTCCCAGGAGAGCTAGAATCAGCATATCACAGAGACAGCTACATCAATGTTTATATCAGCTCAACTTACAATATCTTGATTATGGAACCAACCCAGATGCTCTTCACTGGATGAGTGGATCCAAACTCTTTGGTATATATATGCAATGGAGTTCTACTTAGCTGTTGGAAAGAATGATAGCATGACTTTTGCAGTTAAGTGAATGGAAATGGGGGAAAAAATCATGCTAAGTGAAATAAGTCAAATCCAGAGACTTAAGGGTTGAATGCTATCTCTCTTATATGGAAGCTAAGATAGGATGAAAATTAGTCCAGTTTATTTACTAGACCCACCTAGTTTGAAGTAACACATAATCTGTGGGAACTATAGTTATGAAGGGGGCAAAGGGGGAGGAGAAGGAGGGAAAAGGGAGCTATCAATATTGTACAGAACACTTGATTCCCATGAACAGCTAAAATATACTCAGGCAGGCATATAAATTTAACAATTTCAATAATTAAAATACATGTATATGATCATTTATATCTGTAACATGAGCGAACTACAGAGGAGATGTGGGACTGGGGAGTGGGTGAAGGTGGGGAGATCCTGGACAAGGATCGATTTTAAAGTATCTGTTAATGCATATACAAGTATGAAAGTGAAGCAGTGGCTCCATTCCATATGTATGTAAGACTATGTTGAACCATTTAAAAAAGAGAATTAAGCAATGGCATTTATTCAGTCACAACTAATGACATCACGTCATCTGCAGAAAAATGGACGGAAGCATGGAATATCATGTTAAGGCAATGAAGTCAGATTTAGAAAGTCAAATTCAGAAAGTAAATATTCTCTCATAGTAAAAGTTAGATGGAAAAAAATAGGATCTCACTAAAATACAGGTGAGATCAATAGAATACAGCAGACGATTGTGGGGGACAAGGAGGGCAGAGAAAGGGGCAGTCCTGGAGACTGAAATTGATTGAATATGTCATATGCATGATCAGGTATGTTATAATGAATCCCATTATGTAAAATAATGCACCAAAAAATGTTTTAAATATAGATATTCTGGGTTGAAAATTTAAAGGTGATAAAAAGCCGAACATCAGTTGGTGTTTAATCTTTCCTACAAATTGGAAATGTAAAATATACTTTTCAGTTGTCCTGCCTTACATATTGCATTTTACAAACCATCTCCTTTACATCTGAACTCCAATATCAATTCATCTATAGTCCTCTTACTGTTGCCCTCATTGCATGCCTGGAATTATAGTGCTCTCTGTACTTACACTTCACTTCAAATGTAGTTAAATCTCCTTCAGGGTGCTGTCCATTATTTTTCATCTGTATATTTTAAAGCATAGGTCCAGTATTTTGCATGAAATATATGTGCCATGAAACTGATTTTCACAACTCTTAACATATCTCAAATCGGCATATATATATGAGTGTGGGATGAAAACAATCTGAACTGCTGAAGTCTCTGAAATCAGTCAGCTCCAGATGAGAAGAGAACTAGAGGGCATGGTGGTGTAAAGAGCAGGTCACCTGTAGTTCTGCTGGGTGAGGTCACTGGTGCATTTGTGTAGGTGTTTATAATGACACTGTGGCTGAGCCATCTTTGAATGACTAATGGCAAGGTCACAGCATGCAGCCTTCTCTGGAGTTACTGAAATCTGTCATGAGCACAAACTGGCTTGTGCATTGGTGGGGAATTAATTTCTTCTGGTCATAAATTAGATCTCTAATGATGAAACATATAGACCAAAAGATTATGAGCAGAGTATGGAGTGGAGGGAAAAGTCAAAACATCCCCTTTTTTTTCTATCAATTTTTTCAAGCCTCCATTCATTTAGACTTTAGAATTAATGCTGCCTTTTCAGTATGGCTGATGGAACCTAGGGTCATTTTACAATCAAGCTGCATCATCAGTGCTTTTTTGTTTTGTTTTGTTTTTTTTTTTTTTTGTTTCTGGTTTTTTTTTTTTTTTTTTTTTTTTTTTTTTTTTTTTTTTTTTTTTTTTTTTTTTTTTTTTTTTTTTTTTTTTTTTTTTTTTTTTTTTTTTTTTTTTGTTTTTTTTTTGAGACAGGATCTTGCTGAGTAGCCCAGACTGGCATTGAACCTGCCATCCTCCTGCCTCAGTCTCTATCTGGGATTACAGGCATGCACTACAATGCACAGCGATTTTACTCTTCTTCCAGATCATATAAATTTGATTTTTGTTATATCATATATTTTGATAACAATCTCATTATTTTATTGACCAAAAGCTTTCTATTCTGTAGGCATCTTTACATTTTCCTCTATACATAAAATATTTGGGGTCATACTAGAAAACATTAGTTTATCTTTTTGCAAATTTTACATTATTGAATTATATTTATCATTTGAAAAATTATTATAAAATCTAGAATAAAATTCTGATTATACTAATATTTTTCAGATATCAATGCTTTGGAAAACTTCTACCATTTTATTCTGGCAAATAATTATTCTTCATATTCAACATCAGTTCAAAAATGTGGCTCAGCTTCAGTTACCTATCTTATCCAGAAAACTATCATGAGAAATGACAAATGGCCCATTGAAATCTAGATTCACAGAGATCAACGCGTTTGCCTCAGCACTCAAACAACTCTACAGAAAAGGAAGTAAGGTCTTATGAAATGTCATTATTTATTTATAGATGATCCATATCTCTCTTCTCCCCCTCTTATATTAGTGACATTTTATTTGTTGCTAGTACATGTTTGAGCTTCTTCGTCCTTCCCTGTGTTATCACCTCTCCTTGTTTTCCTTCCCACACATCCCTCCTAGTAATTGCCTGTTTCAGGGTTGCCAGTTACAGCCTCTCTCTCTCTCTTTCTCCACTTCAGCCCACAGTTCCTGTAAGACACATATTTCAAGACCACTGTACTGTGCTTCGCCCTGCTCCTAAGCTTTCATTACCTCCCCATGTGTACTGAAAAACACTTCAGAGTTTTATCCCTTCTTATGACCATTCCGCCTACCAAATTTCCTTTCAAAATATTTGCAAGATTTGTCCTCTTTCTCTTCACCTACGCTAGTTTCAATGGCATAATGAGTGCCAGGATGGGGGAGTAGCTTCCTCGGATGTGGGCAATGGCTTATGAAGAGGAGTGTAGGGTGTGCTATCTGTAGTGAATTGTTAAACAATAATAATACCCGACACAAGCCTACCTGGTATTTTTACCACCTACTCAAGCAATTCTAAATGATCTCTGAAATAAATTCTCCTCCAGCGGTAGCTCTTTTTGGTACAAGTTCTAAAGAGTTGCTGCAATAATAGTTGGATTTTAATTTTAGCACCTGTTTGCTTTTCCTATAATGAAAATTTTCTTTACAAAAGTTAATTTCTATATTGTTATGTTGTCATACAGGACACATGTGGACTCACAGAAGTGTGTTCATTTTCAAGAACAAGTGTGTAACTATTTAGTATAGTGGAGCTTGTTCTGGGCACAGGTTCTAATAAACCTGAGTGTAAACACTAGATTCAAAATAGCCAAAGCATGGTAATTATAAATACAAAGAAACAATTCCAGTTAAGTGCTAGCAATCTGTATAACCACTAAGAGATTTTTATTTTTATACAAATTTAAAACAGCAAAACATGGAACTGTAAAGTCAAATGTATTTGTTTAGCAAGCACAATTTTTTGTACAAGTAGACTTCTGAACGCTGCTGTACTTAGGTATTGTCCTATTGTTACATGTGTTTTCTGCCTTACATTATAGGTATTCAGGTACATCCCTTGTTATTTCTCTATACTATGTACTTCTTGATAGCAAGAAATATTGAAACTGCAGTTTGAGACAAAATCATATTCTCTGCTTCTACTGGCTGGTGGGATCCGTGTAAGGTGCAGACCTTTGCCCCTGAGAAAGCCCATTTGAGGGTTAGCAGATAACCTCAGCAGGGGAGCCTACTGTCATCAGCTCTTAGGGTCACAGCTCACACTACAGTCTTCCCTACTACCGAGAAAAGTGCTGCAGATCCCGAAGGTGGGCCGTGACCCCCAGTGTTGCAGCAGATCCCAGTAACCCACTACCACTTTCTTTCTGTGTTCTTATCTCACCAATTTGAAGAATGCAATCCATTGATGGCAATGAAGACAGGAATGAAAGGAGTAAGATTTACTTTAAGTGAGGTTAAAAAAACAAAACAAAACGTACAACTCTCAGTAGACAAGAGGAGACCTAACAGCAGGTTACCACTTAGATGTGCCAACCTAGAGGTTAATACAGTTACCAGGTTAAGGCTATTGGTCAGTATCCATGCTAACCAGGTACTATAAAAGTTCCAATACCATTGGTCAGTGTCCATGCTCACCAGATATTGGAAAGTAAGGCTATCAATTCAGGATGAGACTTTCTAATTGACTGTGCCCTTTTAGACCTTGAGTTTGAACTTCTTTTCCCCTTTTCTAGGACAGGACTTGGCTGGAATATTTAGAACATTTCTACAGATTATTTTCAAGGAGTAGCCTTTACATTTGGAAAAGCTCTTAATTGGAGTCCACTACCCTGACTGACTGACCATTTTACTAAGTCCTGTCTAATTAAGTATACCAGATAATATTATGAATCCTTGAAACCACAGTGCTACTTTCTGGTAAAATGTATATTTGCTGACTGCATACAAATAATGGTTTCAAATAAAATTTAATATTGGTATTTTTTAGTATACCTGTGATAAAGTTGGTACCCAACTGTAATTTAAAAATTAGCAATGTTCACCATATATTTGGATAAGAATAATGACACAGAACAATTTCACAGGACAAACAAGAGGATAAGAAAGGACAACTTGTGTAATATTACATACAATAAATAAATTTGGAAAACTTTATCTACATTCATTAACACAAAAAATGAGTATGAAGTAAGCCAATGTGCCAGATGTAAGAGAGACAAATTTCCTGTCCTCATGGGAGTCATAAAGCAATAAGGAGGAGTGAGTTAGATGGTGATAAGTGCAATAAAGAATATAAGACAAAAAAGGAAATGTGACAAATAACATGGGGAAGATGAAAGTAAAATGGATAATAACCCATTTAAGAATGGGTTAGTACTGTTAAGAGTTAAATAAGACAACATGCAAAATTCTATAATACATATGTCATAAAATAAATTTTTAAAATTGTGCAAATATACATGATTATCTTATAAATAATTATGCAAATGATTATGTATATATAATTTCATATAAAATTATATGTATAATGAATATAATTTATGCAGTATATAAAATTTATCTAGTATATACATATCTTACATATATTTTATATATGATTATACATTTTACATACGTATGATTTATGATTTATGTATTTTATCTACTAAATATAGTTTCTTTTTTATTGATGAAACATAATCTTACACAGTGAGGGGATTCATTCTTACACATGTGTACATTCTCATGTAATGACAATCTAACATGAACCCAATTCTTGCCCAGGATTCCCCCACCATCCCCACTCCCAATTCTCATACCTCCACTGCATTCTCCCCAGTTATACATATTAATGTATATATATGTATATAATAACTTTTTAATTTTTCTAACTTTAAATGTCTGTATGTGTCATTTAGCTTCTAAGAGGCATAAAATATACCATGCAGTAATTATAGTCCCCCATTTCCCTTTCTGTCTTCCCACTTCCTACTCCCACAACCCTCTTCTCCCCACTTCATGCCTAAATTTCCCCTAGATCATACATTATTCTGAATTTGATGAGTCTGTCACATAAGCTTGGCTATATGACACCCTATTCTTAGTTTTATTCTAGCTTCCACATATGAGAGAAATCATTCAACCTTTGAGTCTATGCATTTGGCTTATTTCACTCTGCATAATTTTTCCCATTTTCATCCATTTACCTGTAAAGGCCATGATTTCATTGTTTTTAATAGTTCACTAGAATTCCATTGTGTGTGTGTGTGTGTGTGTGTGTGTATCACAGTTTTTTGATCCAATCATCCAGTAAGAGCATCTGAATTGATTCCATGATTTAGCTATTATGAATTGTACTGCTATACACATTGATGTAGCTGTGTCTCTGTAATATGCTGATTTTCTGTCTTCTGGGAAAATAGATGGAAATGGAATAGCTGGGTCACATAGTGGTTCCATCCCTAGCATTTTGAGGGGTTGCCACAATGCTTTCCAGAGTGGCTGAACAATTTACAGTCCGACCAACAGTGTGCTGGTGTTCCTTTCTCCCCACAACCTCTCCAGCATTTGTTGTTGTTTTTATTCTTCATCTTTGCCATTCTGACTTGAGTGAGGTAAAATCTTAGTGTAGTTTTGATTTGCATTTCTCTGATTGCTGGAGATGAACATTTTATTAATATATTTTTATATCTGATTACACATTTTACACAAGTATATATGATTTATATATTCTACATACTAAATTACAGTTTCATAGCTATCTATCGATATCTGTTTATGCCTGCCACAGCATCAATGAGAGGGAAAAGATTTTTGGATGATGAAAAGTGAATAGTGCCATTCTAAAAAAGTCCCTATCAAAGGAACCAGAAAATTGTCCATAGACAGAAAACATTTGTAAAGGGATAATTAATAACCAAGCACAGGAAAAGATGCTTGGGACCAGACCTCATGGGAGAACCGAAAATTAAAACAAATAAGAGCTGCCATTCCACATCCATTAGGACACTGACCTCACCAAGTTCTACGGAGGATGTGGAGCAAGTGGAGCCCTGCTAACTCTGGTGGGAAGGCCAAGTGGGACAGTGACCATGGAAGACACGTTGGTAGGTTCTCACAGAACTACGTATACGCCTCCCTCCAATCATACTCAGAATTTACCCATATGAGTGAGAAGTTATGTCCACACAAAAAGCTGCACACAAATGATTATGGTAATTTTATTTGTAATTGCCCAAATTTAGAAGCAAACAAGATATCCTTTGATAGGTGAATGGATAAGCCATGGAGTATCAACAGAGTGGGATATTATTTTGTGCAAAACCCAGATGAGTAATTGCTATGGTTTGGATATATGGTGTCCCCCAAATGCTCATGTGTGAAAAGATGAAAGAATGCTGAGGGAAAACTGGGTTAGGTGATCTTTAATCCAATCAGTGAATTGATTCTTGAACAGGGATTAACTGAGAGGTAATTGCAAGTGGGTAGGGTATGACTGGAAGAGGTGGACCCTTGGGGCATGTCTTTTGGGTGTTAGTTTTGATTACAGTGAGTGGAGTCTCTGCTTCCTGCTCTTCCTATGATCTCCTTTCCCCACCATACTCTTCCACCATGATGTTCAGCCTCACCTCCAGCCCCAAGGAATGATGCTGGCCTTCTTTGGACTAAGACCTCTGAAAATGTGAGCCACCAAAAAAGCTTTTCCTTCTAAAATTTTCTTCTTGGGTCTTTTAATCACAGCATTGAAGAAGTAGACTAAAACAGCTATCAAGCCACAAAAATCATGGAGTAAACATAAGTTTATTACTAAGTGAAATATGCCCCATGCAAGACTACATCTTGTATTATTCCAACCATGTGACCCCAGGAACAGGACAGAACTGTAGAGGTAGTAAAATGATGTGTGACTGGCACCAGCTTTGTGGGAAAGAAGGATGGGTCTGTGAACCACGGGGAACGCTTGGGGAACTGAAAGTATTCTGTAGGACACAATAATGTGCATGCACATCAGTAGGCACTTGTCAAAACTCAAAAAGTGCAGCACTAGGTGTGAGTGCTGATGTAAACCACAGACTTTGGCTGATTGTAACATGCGAATATCAATTTATTGCTTCTAACAAACATACCATACTAATGCAAGGTGGGAATAACAGGGGTCACCAAGCAGTGGAGGGAGTCCACCGACACCTTTTATTCTTCCTGCTCCATTGTTGCTATGAACCTAAAACCGCTGTAAAAATAGGTCTAAAATTCTTTTTTTAAATGAATAAGGAATGATGTAGCAGAATGTCTGCAATGGAAGATGCAAATGAGAATTTAACCTGTCTGTTAACTCTGAAGAATAAACGTTCCATCCCCTGAAAATGGAAATGATACAATTAAAGTGGGAATCCAGGAAAGAATTTGTACAAATAAAACATTTTGTTATAGAAAAAAATTGAATGAAAGTTCAATGTTTAAATTGAGAATACTCCCAGAAAATGGAAGCAAAGTGAAGGAAGTTGATAATAGAAAGGAAATGCTAAGTGGATTGATTGAAGAAATTTATATATACTTAGTAAGATTCCAGAGAAAGGAATAAATGATGGAAAGAAAATCACCAAGTAAATAATTTTAAAATACTTTGATAAAAGAGTAGTTTTTGAGTGTAACAATCTCTATCCCATAGATACACAATTGTAACTATGCATGGAAACAGATTCATTAATTTTTGTGGTGATCATTACACTATGGATCTGTATAGAAAATCACATGTATTATACCTTAAATCTATATAATTATTATTTGTCAACTATATCTCAATGAAACTGAAAAAAATATTTTCAGAAACAGAATGAAATAATTCACCAATAACCTAGAATAAAATAAATTATAACAAGATCACATAAGTATATATTTGAATACACATTTAGACTACCAGGGACAAGGAAAAACTGTAAAGTTATTCAAAATAAATAAAACAGCATGTTTCATTAAAAAGGTTTTGGGATATAAATTCTCTATACTAGAAGTCAGAAGACACTGAAACATAGCATTCCAAATTCTGAAATCATTTTCAACCTAAAATCTCTGTAATTCTGACAAACTAGGATAAGAGAGGACAAAACAACAGAATTTTCAAAATGATGGGGAAAGTCTAAAGTCTTTACCTACCTTACATCTCATCTCATGATACAAGCATGTTTCCTAAGTGTGAAAATTTAATTTGAAAAAGACCCCGGATTCAGCAATGGTATGTTAACCATAGGTGAGTGCACAGAGTAGTCTGCTGTGGGATGGGAGAATTCCCAGCGTGATGGCTTTGTAGCTGCTGTGAGACTCACTCCATCTAGATTGAACTGAGAGGCCATGAGGACCCAGAGGGGAGGTCAAGAAAGAAATGTATGAATTGATTTCATGAAGTCTTTCACCATGTGGTAAAACACAGAAGAGTCGCATCCATTTGGGAAGGTTTGGGAAATTATCTGATAGACACATCAAAATATATACTTTTGGCTTTTTGTTTGTTTGTTTTTCTTTTGTTCTGATTTTGTGCTGGGAATCAAACTCAGGTCCTTGCACATTCCAGACAAGTGCTCTGCCACTGAGCTACACTCCAGTCTAAAACTACATGATTTTTAAAGAAATGATTATCTACAGGAAAAGCAGAAAGGAAATTCAATCAGGTTAAAAATACAGTCTTGTGAAATGACACCATATTTTATGCAGCAGAGAATATTGATTTAATGAAAAAAATCATGACATTAATCTAGAAAGATGAGGAAAATAAGCAAGAACCTTGTTAAAGAGTGATAATTCTTTAATCTTTCATTAAATGGAGTCAGTCAATAATTTCTGACATTTATACTTCAAGGAAGAGCAATAGAAGATACAACTTTAAAATATGAAAGTACACAGAGAAGCTTCATCCGCAGAGGTGAATCACTTGTCCATATGGAGTCAGGCACAAAATGGAATAAACGTGGTGATGGGGTTTTAATATTTATCAAAGCCTTGTGTTCCTAGTTGACTTTTTAAACTATGTGCATTTATTCCCTCACAAGAATAAAAATAGTTAAAACAAAAGATTAAACAGAATAATGGGATGAGTAGGAGTAAAAGTTTTCAAGGTTCGAAGCTTTTGACAGTCCCCACGTATAGCAGTTGCAGGTACTGTATAGCTATTGTTGAGACTGAGACAGGCTCGCAACTTTTCCCTAGGCAGAATATTTAAAGAACAAAGAAATTTTCAGGTTGCCATAATTATATTTAATAACATACATTGTTTTTTTAAGCAAGAAGTGACATTCTTCAATTACTCAATCTTTTGAAAGGTATTTGAAATATTCAGCTGAACGCTCACACACACACACACACACACACACACCACACACACCCCTATTTCTATGACTTATATTTGCTTTGCTGTCTTTTCCATAGGATTCATATCATGTTGGTCATTACATTTCAGAACTAGAATTGGTATTTGTTTTATTTTTAACAGATTATTGGTCTTGAGTAGCTGTTTTCTCCTACCTTTGGTATAATCATACCTGTCAGTTAGTTCTGTGATTTTTGGACAGGCATGCGTCACACTCAAAAGTACACAAATACATAGCTAATGTTCAATTAAATGGATTTAATTTTCATTTGTATGAAATAATCAGATCACATTTAAAAAAAGACTAAAACATATATGGACATGTGAAAAGAATGAAGTAAGGTGTTATTTTAAATGAACATGAACACATATTGTATTCCAGTGTTCTCAGAGGTTGAAGTATCCCTCTCTAATTGAATACATGGATTCACTATAAAAAATACATTATTACTCACATTTAAGAAAACAACCAAAAAGGTACATTTGAAAAAAAACAGGAAAATATGAAGTTTAAATGATAGTTGCTTCATTCCAATGTTGAAATTGCAAACTACTACAAGTGTTATATTCAAGAAAAATGAAATAGTTAGACTTTAACTATGGACACACAGAAAATAAAGTGAGAAAGTCCAGATATAAAATATGAAGTAATAGAATATGTAATTAAAGAACCATTAAAAAATCAACACAGCATAACGTCATTCAGTACAGATGTAAAACTAATTGGTTAATTTACTCACAATTTCAACAAATATTTATTGAAACCCTGTCACTTGCTAGGCCTATTAAATACTGCACAGGTGGCAGTAAATAAAGAAGTTCCTAAAATCACTAGGTTACATTATAGTAGGGTAAGAAATGAAAACTAAATAAGTAAACAGCTATTAACATTTAACTTTATGACTAGTAATAAGAAAGAAAGCACATTGAAGTGACAGGTGCCCGATCAAGACAAAGAAGATTACCAGGAGCATCAGCAATCACGGCTTATGCCAGTGTGGAGTAACGTTGTTGGAATCCAGTACTATTTTGCTTATTTTGTTGCTTAAGTTGCTCCCATTTTGCCATGGAGACCTCTTCTTTGCTCCTGCATTGCATTGACAAACCCTCACCACTGTGTTCTTTGCCTGTTTCTAAACTTCTGTATTTTCTGGCACTAGAAGATGATCGAGGTTCATCTTGCACATTTTCTGCCTGTTATGTTTTGATTTTGAGGTGTCCCCAAAAAACCCCTGTGTGACAAAGCAGGAAGACTGAGATGAAATGATTGGATTATGAGAGCCTTAACCCAGTCCAGGAGTTAATCCCCTAATCGGGACTAACTGGCAACGGAATGCAGGTAGGGAGTAGATGGAGAAGGAGGGTCATGGGGTGTGTTCTGGGGACATGCATTTTGAATCTGGGGTGGAGTATCTCTCTCTGCTTCCCAAACATCACATGAGCTGCCTCCTGCTGCCACACTCTTCCACCATGTTCAGCCTCACCTCAAGCTACCTTCTATGGACTAAGACTTCTGAAACCCTGAGCCTCCCAGATAAACCTTTCCTATTAAAATTGTTCCAGTTAGGTCCTAGGGTCACAGCCACAAAGCATATGGCTAAAACACTTCTCCACTCCTAGCATCAGCCATGGATATTTGTATGAATAATATTAGAAATGGTATGTGGGTGGTAGGTGTTCACAGCACTACAGATGTATCAAAATGGGTTATCATTTTGGTGATTCTTACAATTATTTGTTTCATAATTTAAACATTTCTCTTTTGTATAGTATATTTCACCCCTTTTTTTAAATTTCCAATCCCATGTCAAAATTGTCCTATGTCTGTGAACAAGGCAAATATAATTATTATTTTTATTAGTTCAACATGTTCTTGCGTATTGACAGGATTTGTTGCTGCGTATTCATACGTGCATACGCAATGATTGTACAACTTCAACCTGATCCTTATCCAGGATCTCCCTGCCCCTTTGCCCACTCACATCAAGAGATATAAATAAAAAGCAAGATGAATAATGGGAGCTTCCAAATGAACCAAGAAGACACCAAACCAGTCAAAGGAGCAAGGCTTATGTGCAAGGAGCAGGTGCACGGAGGCAAAAGCCCCTCTGCCAGAGCTTTTCTCCTCTGCTTGTCTCTCTCCAACCTGCTTAGTTCCCGCCCAGACCTCTATCTGGTTTGGGTTTTTAGTACATGTAGAGACTGCAACTAGCAATGTACAAACAGGAACAAAAGTGTGAGAACTGAGAGAGAACAGAGGCCGGGCGCCTGCATGTGACTTGAGAAAATCACCATGAAGGCCACAGCGGAGAGAAGTTCAGTTACCCCATCCTCATACTTGTCACTCTGCATGGCACCAGATACTTTCATGCCAGAATGAGGCTCTTTTATAACTTAAAATGATCTCAGACATTTTAATATATAATAATAACCAAATAATTCATTGGGATTGCTTAGGTTTTCATGCAACCACTAAGGTTAGATAGATGGTCAGACAGACAAATAGATAGGGATAGATAACCAAGCCCCATAAAGTCAATTTAAGAGAACAGAAGAGATTAAAAATTTAATACAAAGCAAATATCAAGTTTTTTTTGTTACATCCATGACTGATTGTATAATAGTGGTAATAATTAGATTTGCAGGTAGACATTGAGCAAGCTGATGAAGAATATATTCCATAGTGAACTTGTCCCTGTAACAATTAGTAACTATCTTGATGCCTGAGTGGTAGAAAAAAAATTACAGCTACTTTTTGGAGAGATAGACTATACAGTAGTTGATTGAGACACATATTTTTAATGTGAGGATTTAACCCTTTAATATTTTATCTGGTTATACTTGGTCACTGAGGACATCTAAAAGCCCAACTATTAAAATATAGTTGCAAAGCACATAAAAATATCAGTTTGTACAACAAAATAAATCTTCAAGGGAGTTTTTTCAAATCTGGGAGACATACCCTCAACCAATTAATGAAAATCAACATAAAAAGTAAAGAGAAAACCTAATATCATTTGCCTTCTAACACAATGCACAAGTAACGACTTGACAACCCTTTTGCTGGTATTTCTCTCTAAAACAAAATAATCAGAAGAGCTTGTGAAATATCAGGGGCACCCAAATAACGAAATGTGCTACAGAATAGATAGCTTAATCCAAACTAGAGAACATGGCAGAGATATGGCAAGCACATGTATGTCATGAATCTGGGCTATAATAATGATTATTGCTGTTAGTTGCTATGGAAGTCATATCAGGATCATTGGGAAAATTTTATTAAGCTTTGCACACTCAATATTATAATGTATCTATATTAATTTCTTGATTTTTACAACTCTACTCCAGTTATATGAGAATACCCTTATTCTTTTTCTTAAAGAGAAAGAATGAGAAAAAGAGAGAGTCAATATGTTTTATCACCTTTCTTTTTCTCCACTTAGATGTGTATGTGGTGCTAGGGATCGAACCTAGTCCTCACACATGCCAGGCAAGTGCGCTACCGCTGAGCCACCTCTCCAACCCTTACCCTTATTCTTATAAATGCACACTGAAGTATTTAGTGTCAGCTTTATCTCTACACTCTAAGCCTCTCTCTTTCCCTCTCTTCCCATTCTTTCTCCATAAAATCCTTTCGCTCTCACGTGTACCACTCCCCTTCCTCTCTCTTCTCTTGATATTCTGGAATATTTAAGAAAGGGATTTGGGTATATGAAGAGGAGAGAAAAAAAGGGTGGATGAAGAGACATTGAAAAATCCAATGTGGTAATCTTTTAATACTTGAAAAATATGGATGAAAGTTGCAAAGAAATTCAATATACTTAAATTATTGTGTACTTTAATATGCAGAATTTTTCTATGATTAGAAATTTAAAAGTAAAATTTATCCCCCAAACAGCATTGTTTTCTACAGATGAGGTAAGTTTAAGCAAATTGATTTCTCAGTTTTTTGGATTTTGACTTAGTATCATGAAAATGAGATGCACATATTTTTAAGAGAGAGGGTGAGAGAAAGAGAAAGAGAGAGAGAGGAAGAGGGAATCAACTCTATTTAGTTTTTCATGTGTCTCTCGTTGATCCGAGACTTTGCTGTGTATGTAGTGCTGGGGTTTGAACTTACGTCCTCACACATGCCAGGCAAGCACTGTAACCACTGAGCAACTGCTCCAGCCCTAAGATACACATTTTAAATATCTTGCAGAATTAACAAAAGCCCACACACCAAGATAACTCTTCTCCATAATTATGCATCATGTGACTGCTCATGGCCCGAGGGATGGAATCCATCAGACTTCCTTGTGCTTTCAGTTTTCCCTTTCCAATTAAAGGAATTAGAGTTGTTTACTTTCTCTTTCAGCCAAATTAAGTCGAGCTTTTGACTCTCATGAAGACCTTTCACATTTCATATATTACTTGGAATATTTAAGAAGTCATTACATTATCACTTTAAGATAAAAGTCATAATTTATAATTTAAAATGGGCAGATAAATCATTTTCTGTGATGTCAAGTGTCTACTTTAAGCCACTCTGAACACTTTTCTGGAAGTTGCAATGCCATCTTGCATGCTGATTGGTCTGATATTACAAAAATATAAACTTCAAGGTCAAAGATTTTACCAAAACATCAATCTCTTTCATTATTTCAAAACATATCATTGAATTTATTTTGATATATTTTGCAGATTACTTTATAACATTAAGATTTTTAGAAACTTGCTGAACTGGATGTTGTCACCAAAACCAAAAAACTGCATCACGTTTTTCATTGAAAATTTAGAAAGAAAGTTGCGCCAGCTACTAGAAGCTGTTCTGGGGAAGCTGGAGGTAGAAAGAGAGTCAGGTTCTACAGGAGAGCAATATGCAGAAATGCTTCTCACCTCTAGCTCTGGGATCTGAAGCTGGTCTCCAGAGAAAGCTTTATAAAATAGATTAAAAATCTCATAGCTCTACATTGAAGCTCTTCTGGCTGGCAGGTTGAAGAGGATTGGCTGAATTCCAAAACACTGAGAATGGACTAGGATAGAAATGCATTCAGCTAAGTCTCTGCCCTGGAAACTCGGGGACCCTGGACCAGAGGATTGAGTAGCCTGTAGAGGAGGGAGGTACACATGAGAACTTCACATCCTGCATGGGCAGATGAGGGTGGACTCTGGTATTTAAATCAAATGTCCCTGGCAGTATTTTTACAGATGGTTGATAACAGACACATTGCTTATTTGTATGAATAATTGTTTCAAAATTTGGAAAGTCATGTACCTCTTTCACAGAAGCATGATTCTAAGTAGAACTTAAACTATAATTGTATAATGAGTGATTTTTATATATGTGTGTCTGTAAGGTAATTAGGTTTGTAGGAAAAATTGAGAATTATCAATTTTGCGTAATACTCTGATAATACCTAATTAAAGGTGTCAATAAAAGATGCTTTTTACTAACTTAATAGGCATTTTGAATCACTGTTCTAGGTTAAATTGTATATGCAACTGCTGTGATTCTGTTAATGGATACTGAAATATTTTAACAGCCATATTACAGTTTTAAATGGAACAGGTGATAGAATTTTCAACAGTAGCAATATGCACACTACATAAAACTTGAGAACCAAATGTTAAACAAGGGTAAATTATCTTACAGATTTGTGTAATTCATACAATTTGTAGTTAAGAAGACTGAAGAGACTCCTAATTCATTCACTATTATCACAAAGGCTATGGTCTTTTGTCATTTTTTTGTTTGAGTGGCCTGGCGGAAACTTGAGTAGGAGGAAGTGTTTCTTTTTATTTAACATTGAATCATGCAGCCATCATTTCTTTCTTATCTTTCAGAGCACACACATACTAGATTAAGATTGTTTCTCCATTTTTCTGAAAAATGTTCTTTTTTTTAAATTGTCAAATATTTATATACAAAGTTACAAATTAAATAAAATGAAAAATTAAATTATATATATATATCTGATAGTAAAAAAGTAATTTCAATATAAGCATTAATATTTTGCCTTATCCAATCTGCATTCTCTATATATTTTAAAATATTTAGACATATTTTTCTTTCTTTCTTCTCAGAAGGAGTCTATAACATTTAACAATGATCAGCATGGCATCTGGTGTCTTGTGATCCTCTCCAGGAATTCCCAGTACTGATTCTTACTTCCTTTTTAGGGGTTAATTTTTGGGGAGAAAATATCCAGAGTGTCAAACTTATGCAAATATCCTTATAGAGTCTTTGGGACTTAAAATCAGTGCTACTGCTAAAGAACATCAAGGGAGACATCCTCTCAAGGCCCCGGGTGACAAAAAAAGGCCAACAATTAAGCGGAAGCAGCTTTACTGGGTCTGCTGCTCTCACCCGAACAGACTCCTGGAGCAGCATTCAATCAGAAGGGATTGGGAAAGGATTATAAAGCATTGTGTTTACCTCAACCTGGCCATAGAAGGTTCAGCACTGTGTAAAAACCACAGAACTCAAGATGTCAGTGCGTATAAGATTTAAGAAGGGGAAAGGGGATGTCGAATGCACTTTAAAGCAGGAAGCTCCATCTCTTTCTTCTGAACTTTAGAATTTGGGTTAGCTCAGCTGGACACAGGGGATGGATTCTATTGTTAGCAGCTCAGTAGACAGTGGGAAATTGTAACTTATAGCTGTAAGGGTTAGTCTGTGTTCAAAAAAGACGCACAAAGGCAGCATGGAATCTGGCATTATTTATCATCTGTGGACACGGTCACTGCATAATGTCACTGACTCTGTGCACAGTACTCTGTGCAGCCCTGTCCCCCAGAAGCCTCCTGTATAGCACAGGCACCCTGAGCCCCAGTGGAAGATGAATCAGACTGACATCTGCTTTGCAAATCAGCGACTCCCATGAAGAGTCTCTTCAGTAGCTAAAGGACTTGAAAGTATGCAAGGACAGACTTCTCCTTTTCTTTGAAGAAAAAAATAAACGAAGCTTTACAAACAATAACATTTAAATCTTTCACCCTTTCTTTCCAAAGGAATATTTTTAAACATAAATCAAATTTCTGATTAAGGTGCATCCAATTGAACATTTAACAGAAAACATTCTGTATATCAAGCACTTTGCAAGGTGCTTTGGATGAGATAAGCAGAAAGAAGACTGACTACAGATCTTGCTATATAGTGGGAATAATAAATGTGCAGACATCACCTTACTACATAACAGAACATAAAATTCTCTAAAAATCACTTTTAGAAATGTAATAGCAGAGTGAAGAAGGAAGAGGGAAATCAAAACTCTAAGTAATGAATCAGACTGGGAAAGGGCCATGGAGGGTTTGAAGTATTGGTTTGGCCTTGAATGTTGCCCATACTTTCTACAAGCAGAGAAAACTCTTAAGGATATTTGCTATATTCTTATAATCTTTACTGTCAAAGACCCATGCATTAACGGATGGTTCCCATCTCGATGACACTGGAGGTGTGAGAAACTTTAAGAGTGGGGAATGTTCTCATCAAGGGGGCAGAGTAGGACCCCAACACCTCCTCTTCCTCTCTCTCCCAACCAGGCCATGAGGTAAACAATGTTCTTCAGCCATGAGCTCCCGCTGTGATGTATGGCTTTGCCACTGGCCCCAAAACAACAGGGACAACTAATCACAGGAAACCTCCAAAACTGGAAGCCAAAATGAATCTTTCCTCTCTTTAAGGTGCTGACATCTGGTATTCTACTGACAGAAAACTGACAACACAGATCTTCTAGGCAAAAACAACACAGTTAGCAAGGACAGAGTCTTGTATGCAATTGACAGGGATTCCGGAGTGGTTAGCAGTGTGTTTTATTTGGTTGCAGACTGCAAAGCTGGGGTGGAAGTAAGTTGTGAATCTGATGAGCCCTGGTGACAGATGCTGTCACCTGGCCCTCACAATACCAGAACAGGCCCTCTTCTCTCTCCCTGCCTCCAGCAGAAGGTGAAAAGGCCACTCACTGATTTTCCTAGCCTCAGTGCTTTGTAAGCACGGCCAAGGAGCACAGAGAAATGTTTATGCAGAAAAGGAGGTCTGCTGATGTTGGCCATCCTCCCTTCTTCCTGCCTCCAAACCCTATTTTTCAAAAACACATTTTCCAATGTAAAACGTATAGTGGATACAAATGCACATATGTATTAATTTGCAACATAAAGAAGGAGAATAACTGAACTCCACACAGCTTTCAGCCAGTTTATGAAATACCAAATTCTATTACCTTTTTCCCTTGGTGTTCTCTCTATGGTGAAGGCTTCTCTCAGCTGTCCAGCGGCATATACACTTAGGAGTGATGCTCTGGAGGCGTTTCTGTGCAAACAAAGTTGTTAATTGAATTATTATTGGGCAGATTTTTAGGTTTCTCATCAGTAGATCATAACAGTTCAGCACCTGTGGGTCTGTTCTTTGGGGCTGTTCTGTTTCTCCAGAAAATATTCTAATTACTGTTTTTGGCTTCTCCCCATGATGAGAGAAGAACAAGAAAATGAAGAGAATGTGTCCATGGAACCATTCAACAGATGATCCCATCTTCCTTCTTCCAAACTATTTGTTTAATAATGATGATGAAACCCAATTGTTCAGGCAGCTGTTGGCCAACATTCTGTTATTTCCTGATGAACATTCCTAATTGATGTATCACAACATGAACACTTTAGGAATAAAATCAAAGAGTGAAGTCTGGAGGAAAATTCTAAACTTTTAGTTTCCTCTGCAAATAAGTAACATCCCAATTCTAATTTGAGAACAACTACCAAAATTCAGTGTTTTCCCATTTTGTCCCAACAGGAGACAGGATAAGGACAGGGAAGAGCCAGCAAGTATAACAGAGATGACAGATGAGATTTCAACCGCCACACACAAAAAAACTAACATAGAAAATGCAAAAAGTGGAAAATTAATATATCCACCAGAAACTTTCAACACTTTCCAGGCCATCTTGACCTTTATGTTCCAGTAAAAGTTTAGCAAGAATTCAGATCAGGTAGAGTAGTGCCTGGTACTGAGTGATGAAGACAAACAAAACAGGCCCATTCAGTTCTCAACCCCCAAATTTGAAAGCACATTTTAAAGATCAACCAGCTAAATAAGGGCAAAGATAGGTTGGTCACTGTTTTAGAAGCCACCAATAGATTCAAATCATCCTGATAAATAAACATGAAGAAGGAAACAAATTAGACCAATGTGATGGGGGATCCAAATAATAGTAAATAAACAATCGGAAGAGGAACCTCATGTGGGTGCTCCAGATAAAGGGCCCATTTTGGAAATCATTCTGCCTCCAAAACCTGAAAGTGAGTGTCAACTACTTCACAATGTCAAGAATCAACAGAGCAATGATTTCATGAAATGAGGTTTCAAAGGTGAGATTTTAAGACAACAGGAGGAAATTTAAAAGAAGCTGTCAGAAGACAGATGGAAAAGTAAAACAATAGAATTTCTCAACCACACAACATACCAGAAGAAAAAGGAGTAACATTAATGGCACAAAATAATGAATTGGGTACAGGATAGGAATAGGAAAAAAAAAATCACAGTCCTAAAGAAAATGCTGGAAAGATGAGCAATTGGAAGAAATGTTTAAATGTGAAAGACATCATCATACAGAGATGAGTGTTTCTGAAGAACAGAACAGGACAAATAAAACATAAAACATTTCAAATTTAAAATATAAAAGGAAAAGATATGTGTTCTAAAATAAATGAGAGAGGAGTTGAATTAATCAGAGGAACAGGTTAAATGTTCTAGGAAACTTAATAGAACATGGTTAAGAAGAAATTTAGTCAAATGAATTTCCTCAAGTTTAAGAAAAAGTTTAACAAAAATAAAGTCAATCATTGCCAAGCCCACAAGTTATCTCACTTCAGTAATGAAAGGAATAGAGACCCCTGTGTCATAAATGGCGTTACTTCCTTATCTAATAAAAGAGTAATGTGACTAAACTCATTGAGAAACAAGTGACAGATTTAAATTTAGATACCAGCACTGTGTTACTAGTAGGCTCTGTTCTTAGCTGTATTGCTTCCAATATTCCATCATAAATTAGAAAATACACCCATCTACTACTCACCTAGTTGATCCCAGAGTCTTTTTCAGATGTGACAAATATTTTATTTTAAGAAGATATTGTCTGTTTTCCAGTTTAGAAAGATATTGTCAAAAAAAAAGTTACCATCAGTTTCCTTCAGGAGATACCAGAGAGTGGAGGGGACCCCAAGAGGCTCACTCTGTCTTTGACCCCAGGAGGGTCTCATGTTGATTTAATCTGTCACAAAAATCTGGTGGTTTAGCCAGGGACTGGATGAGGAATCTTGATGTTCACTAAAAGGTATCGATTATTTTCTGAGGATGAGTATACTTCATCTAATTTGGAGGTGTAAGACTTTAATGAGAGAGTTTTGTATTCTATGGTTTCAGGGCAGATTTCTTTCTTGCCAGGAAACTTATCTCCCATGACCTATGCTAGCATATCTGCCAGCATCCACTATAACCATGGGGAAGAACACAGTGAGCAAACCAGACACAACAGTGCAAACCAACCCACACGTCAAAGAGGAAAGAACCCACAGGACACAGGTGGAGGAAGTTGGAGCCTGCAACGGTCCTACTTCCAGACTTTGGGTACTGGACCGAGAGAACAAAATGTCCCTACAATAGCCATTTTGAGCCGAATCTTCTGGCACCTACATGACAAAACTATGCATTGATAACAGACATGCACACATGTGTGCACACAAATGCACACACACACTCACGGGACAGCCATGCTATTGAATATTAATCACCTGGGCTTTTGTCCTCAAGAATGCAGCTATTCCAAAGAAATAGATTTTTCCTTTTTTTTCCATATTTAAAGTTAAAATTGCACACTTAAAAAAGTCCATATATTGATTAGGGAAATTGGAAAATTAATTCCTTCTTGCTCTGCCTCTGCCAATTATTACAAATGATAAGGAAGGAAATAGTAAGAAATAGATAAATTTCTTCTAAAATAGGCATAGAGTAATAGTTAAGAAACACATTATATTTTCATTTTTCTATCTTCTCTATACTTATACGATGCATGTTGTCTCAAAATCCTGCTGTGCTTCTAGATTTCTTTGCAAGTGGTGTCATTCAGGTATGCAGAAACCTGGTTCCCAATGTTCCAGGACTCTCCAAACAGCATTCACAGGGGGCCTTGCTGCCTTAGCCTTTCTTGCCAGTCCTTGAGTGACTATAGTAACATCCCAGACCGCACAACAGGTAGGCAGAGAAAAGAGTCATTTTCAGTATCAGTCTCTAGTTTTACAGGAAGTATGAAATTAATGGGCAAAAGAGGTTGGTTGGAGCCACTGGGGTCAGGATTTGATTCTGGGGTCACCTGCACAGTGAGACAACCACTTGGTTCCTTTTCTTTCCTCAATACTCACAGAGCACTGTGCCCAGACTGATGTGCAAAGAGTGACAAGAGGTTATCAGTTTAGGAACTTTCAATCTTACTCAACTCTTGGACCTTACTTTGTCTTGATTAATAGAGTGTTCCTGTTATAGAAATCTATTAGCAAAAAATAACATATCTCCTCTTGCTTAAGCAACTGGCACAGAGATGTTTTTGTTGCTCTTGGCAAATTTGAGCAGGAGAGTCAAGCTGTGATTAGATCATGGTAGACCATGTTGAAGATTTTCATTTTTAACCTAAGAGAAATTATGAATAATTTATCACTCATGGCGTGGAACAGAACCTTAGGAATTCACCCTATAACAACTAGACAGGCATTGGAATTATAGGCTTGGAAATTTAAACCAACATCTCTGCATCAGCTCCGAAGATATGAAGAATTGTAATAAAATATCTTTTAAAAGATAAATTATAGGTTATTTGGGAAAACAGAGTAAATAAACTTCATTTTTTGTTCTATGCCAGCAATACTATGGTTTAATTGCAGAGCTAATGTAGAGATATTTCCATAAATGTGAGAACTCAGGAATTCTACCACCTTCCAGCTAAACCCAATTTACTAATGCAGCCCAGTACTATGATGGATATACCCAAATAAAGAAGACATGCATTATAAAGGGTAAACTGAAACCACTAAGTCTC
Source organism: Aplodontia rufa (assembly GCA_004027875.1). Classification (NCBI taxonomy): domain Eukaryota; kingdom Metazoa; phylum Chordata; class Mammalia; order Rodentia; family Aplodontiidae; genus Aplodontia; species Aplodontia rufa. The sequence goes on from PVKS010004758.1 coordinate 25,444, forward strand.
TGTAAATAAAATCTATAATCTTCAAAAATTATTTGTGCAATACAGCACATAGATCTCCAAACTCTTGAATAAAATACTACGAAATAAAAACATCAAATAAAATGCATTGAGGCAAACATCATAAAACAGACCAACAAACATCTGGAAGATAACTTGAGGAAATATAGGAACATAATTTCTTTTATTCTTTATACAAAAACGTAAAACATGTTCTTTCAGATTTGAAGCTAATAAATTAACATATGTGGAATCAACTGTTTTATTCAAAGTTATAAAATTAACAAAAAGGCATGTTCTGTCTCCCAAATTTCCACAGAAAAGGAAAGAAATACAAGTATTGCAAAAGATTAAAATGAAAACATTCTATTAATCTTTCAGTGAATACTGATGGAGCTGCCACTATATGCACACCTTGTCTAGAGACAGTGGAGAAAAATCAGCCACATACCTATTCTTAGGGAGCTTAGATATTATTTTTGGAAGAAAGCATTCAACCATTCACCATTATTGATTATGATCACTATTGATTCTAAGACACGACGAACAGTAAGTCTAAAAGCATGTAACTGGGGGATGTGACTTGACCTTGGAATAGTAGTGAAGGTCAGAGGGAAGAGAGCAGTGGTGAAGAGGTGGAGAGAGCAACATGTGCAGGCCACGTGAGTCAAAGTCTGGAGGGAAGGAGAACAGCGTGGTGAAAAAACCAAATGGCAGCTATCCAACAGCTAGAGTGCAGGAAAAAGCGACCATGGTAACATTCGGTGTGCCAGGAAAACATGAAAGGGAACAAATGCCTGCTGTAGATGGTCCCAGTGCTTCTAAGAACCAACTTTCCTCTTGCACTCCACTCAAGACCCTGCAACTTGCTGAGCTGTTCTGTGGGGAGATTCTTCCTGGCTCACTGTCGACTGGAGTCCTGACTTGCTCTGGACAGTAGAACGGGATTGGCAGTGGGGTACACCTCCTGAGTGACAGCGTGCTGCTGGCTATGTGAATCAGTCTGTGCCCATGAGAACTCCAAATTCCAGACAGGGCTCATACTTCGGCCTCAGTCTCTATATAAGGAGGTTTATGGACAGGCTGGTCACAAAAGTCTGTGCAATTGATTTAATATAAGAAAAAAAATGCTCATATTGTATATCACTGAGATGGTACAATTTCCTTAGTTTACACATACCTAGCAAAAGTCTACTGAAAGATTACACAATTCATATTTTGGCAAAAACAATAAATAAAAACTGTTTTCCCACTCTAAGCACTAGGAATCCTGATTATACATGTATAGGTTTATATACAGAGATATATCAATAAAATGCATTAACAAAACGGAGCTTATAGGTTATCTCTGAATGTCAATGTCTCCATCCGCTTTTGTTATATACTTTCTAGTATCTTGTTAATATGTGAACCTACAATATTTTAAGTTATAGTTAAAATATAATCTATCTAAAATAGCAATGTTGTTATACTTTTAGAAGTAACCAGGTAGTTAGAGAAAAAGAAAATTTTATTGGAGATATACAGTATAAATTGAAAGATGAAAGTATAGCTTCTCAGCTTGAACATGTACCAGATCTACCTGGAGAGATTCTTAGAACAGAGCCTGTGTCCAGGGCCAAAAGGCTCTGATTCTTCAGGTGTAGAGGGAGCCCTGTGATTTTCATTTTAGCTATTTCTCCCGTGATGCTGGTCCACGAACACACCTTAAGAATTAACATTAAATGATCTGACTCATATATCTCTAGAAAAGAATTTTATTTTGGCTTCACAATTCCAAAACAATCAGTTGATGATTGTGCTTTTAGTCAAACAAGTAATTGAAAATCACTTAAACATGGATCTCTGGGTCTCTGTTTCTTTCCTTATACATTATTGGAATGTAAAAAATTGAAGCCAAGTATGTTAGCATCAATTAAATAATTTTATTTTGACAGGTGTACAACTTATTTAAACATAAAGAGTTAAGAGATTAGAATACACACTTGCACACTCTCATGTACACACACACACACACACAATCCAGGAAGAGTTGAATTTACCTTGAGATGTACCTGTTTTTGATGTTAAATAGCCATCTCTGCAGTTTCCTCTTTTCTTTTCACTTACAATTTTTCTCCAAGAATTTAACATCCTTGACCTGGTTCATAAGTAGTTCACAAGTATCCTAACAAACTAATTTCTAACTTCAGACCTTCTTATAAAACAGAAAGGCATCATTCTCACAGTAGTAGCCAGATAAAAAACGATCAAATTACTGTTTGAAGAAACTAAAAGACGGTAAATTTTATTCTTCTATTAGCAAAGAATAAAAGATGAGCAAAACAATCATTTGGGTGGCTTTACTGTTTCCAATGTGTCTTTGTTAAAGCTTAAGACAACATTGAAGCTGAATCATACAGTGTTATTTTGGAAGTCAAGATCCACTACCCCATTAAAACATTTTGCCAAAGGAAAAAGTTGTTAGTACATAAAATGCTAGGTGATCAGCCTTTGGTGGAACTTGACATTCTAAAACATCTGAAATACAGTTGTCTTTTATTAAATTGGTATGCAGAGGTCTGAACAGGACCCCTGTGGGATGGAACAGAGCCTCCAAGTCAAAGCCATACATTTCTTGTTAGCACTGAACAATTATCCTTGTAGCCAGTTCAGAAGAACAATTCTAATAGCCTTTGAAAGGAAGCCAATATAATTTGCCTTGAAGACAGTTGTGTTGGCAAATCTATGGATCTTCTAAGGAATAGTACAATTAAAACAGAGATATGAAGAGGGTATGTGGGATTTGTAGAATTTTAGAGTTAGAAAAATCTCATTTAGTCTCCACTATCAGAATAAGACAAAAAGTTCTATTCAAGGAGATTAGAGAGAGAAACTTTAAATTGTAGTCTCTTCCAGAAACTCCACAGAACCTGATTGCAAAAGAGAAAGTTTTCTATATTACTTTTTTTTTTTTTTGTCTTTAATAAGTTTCCTCTGGCCCACTCTGACTGGGGAACAGCCTTCAATAAGTGCATTCGAGGTTAGAATTTCAAAATCCTCATTAATATTTTGCGATTTCACAAGGATGATTCATGCTACACTGCCTTTGCTAATTAAATTAATAGCTACAAATGCTTACCAAAGAGATTAACTTCTGTACTGCCCTCCCAGGGAGAGTGGTTGCTAGGCAGCCCTGGGCAAATTGTTGGCACCCAACTCCCTCTCTCTCAGGACAGGAGCTGCTAAGCATCCTTGACTATGAGAATGAACACCACGCTGCTTCCAACTGAGAGCATTCACCTTCCCTTTACATCTCAATTGCTCCACTTTAATTATTTGAAACGCTTGGTGCATTTGAGTATTTCGAGTCTATTGAATCTGAAGTATATTTTGTCTCATGCTTTGTGGACTTGCCTTAATGTCTTATCTTATTCTTATCTTTACAAGCATCTCTTCTAAACTGCACATGACTTTCCCACCATGAACTGGAATACTTTTACAACTACTGAAGCATTTGCAGCGGTTGATAATAATTTAGATTTTCTGCATATTGCTTCAATACATAAAACTATGTATTGTGTGGATTGGTATAATGCCTGGTTTCTTATAATGTCCTGCTCTATATTTTTTGAGATTGCATCTTTTTTTCTCTCGGGTGCTGTGTCTACAGAAGGCACAGCCACTAAGTGATCACACCAAGGATAGATGTGGGTGTTCTCTTCTACTCTACGTTGTACTTGTTGCTGGTAAATTTGCTGCCAGCAAGTTTGTAGTTTATAAACTTGGCCTTAACCGGAACTTGAGTTGACATTCTTCTTCTGTGCAAACAGGTGACTCTTCTAAACTTTAAACCAAAGAGAAATGAACAGTGAGTATATATTTAACCAAACCTGAAAAAAGAAACAAATGCATGTTTATTAAAAATAAAATATTTTATGAAAATAATTTTATCATTAGATTAACCCAACTCCAGGATGATCAAAGACATGTGTACAGGCTGAAATTTCCTGGAGAAACTTAGCAGACCTTGATCAAAATAGCTTATGTCACTAAAATAACACCAACTAAAGCCCAACGTCCATCCCATGCCTACTTAATTCTAAGATAACCAGCCTAACATCTTATGTCTTATTCTTTTATGCCTGGTATGTTTGTGGGTTTATCTGTAAGAGGGTGTGAGTGTGTGTATGTGAGAGAGATGGAGCTTGGTGCATGATGTCATAGCGGGTCAGAGATAGAAGGGCTGTAGATAAAAGCCTTAAGAATTACTAGGTAGGGGGGCTGGAGAGGTGGCTCAGCGGTTTCGGCGCTTGCCTGGCAAGCACGAGGACCCGGGTTCAAACCCCAGCACCACATACACAACTGAGTGTTGGAGCAACTAAGGCCATGTGAAAAAACTAAATAAAGTTGTTTCTCTCTTTCTCTGTCTCTCTCACTGTCCCTCTCTCTTTAAAAAGAAAAAAAAAAAAAGAATTACTAGGTAGGGGGTGTAGCTCAATGGTAGAGTGTGTGTTTAGCATGGGAGAGAACCTGGGTTCAATGTCCAATGCCCCCAAGCGAAAAGGGGAGAAAAGTCACTGGGGTTGGTGATAGCCCCCGAAATATTCAGTGTATGACTACTTTTCTCCAGCCAAGGTAATCTATAATGCAATTTAAATGAACTAGAGTTTGACTTCAAAACAATTATATTGGGGGACTTTAGTACATCACTATCAACAACAGACAGATCATCAAAGCAAAAAATCAGCAAAATCAAAGCAAAAAGATCAGAGGTGAAATCAATGAAATTGAAAATAAAATACAATACAAAGAATGAAAAAAAAGAGTTGGTTCTTTGAAAAAAATAAAATAAAAATAAAATCAACAGAACTTTAGCCAACCTCACCAAAAGGAAGAATGAAGTGAAGCAAATCAACAAAATCAAAGACAGAAATAGAGATATCACCACTGACTCAACTAAAATCCAGAAGATTATCAGAACTTTTTTGAAAAACTGTACTCTTCAAATTTGATAATCTGGAAGACATGGAAAAATACCTAACCACACACAACACTTTAACACAAGAGGACATTGAAAATTTAAATAAGCCAATCACAGATAGTGAATTTGAAATAGCAATCAAAGGCCTTCCAAAAAGAAAAGCCCAGGACCAGATGGATTCTCGGCAGAATTCTTCCAGACTTTTACAAGAATTAACACTTCTCTTTAGTAAATTATTCCATGAAATTGAAAGGGACAGATCCCTCCCAAATACTTTTTAGGAAGCAAACATAACCCTGATTCCAAAACCCAATAAAGACACATTAAGAAAAGAAAGCTACAGACCAATTTCTCTAATGAACATAGACACAAAAATCCTCAATGAAATTCTAGCAAATCACATCCAAAAACACATTAATAAGATAATACATCATGATCAAGTGAGCTTCATTCCAGGAACACAAGGCTGGTTCAACATACACAAATCAATAAATGTGATTCACCACTTAAACAGAATTAAAGACAAAAACCATGTGATCATCTCAATTGATGCAGAAAAGGGCTTTGATATAATTAAACACTCATTTAAGCTCAAACTCTGCCGAAGATAGGGATCAAAGGAAAATACTTTAATTTTGTAAAAGCCCTCTATGACAAACCAACTGAAACCATTCCTACTAAATTTGGACACAAGGCTGTCCACTCTCACCACTCTTGTTCAATATAGTCCTGGAAACCCTAGTCAGAGCTATCAGATTTGAGAAGTAAATCAAAGGAATTCAAATAAGAAAAGAGTAATTCAAGCTATCTCTATTTGCTGATGACATGATTCTATACATAGCACACTCAAAAAGCTCCATCAGACAACTACTAGAGTTTATAAATGAATTTAGCAAATTGGCAAGTTACAAGATCAACACTCATAAATCAGTAGCTTTCCTTTAGTCCAGCCACGAGTCTGCCAAAGAAGAAATCTGGAAATCTGTCCCTTTCACAATAACCTCAAAAAGAATAAAATACTTAGGCATTTATCTTACAAAGGACATATAGAACCTCTACAATGAAAACTATCAAACATTAAAGAAAGAAATTAAAGATCTGAGAAGACGGAAAAATATTCCATGTTCCTGGTTAGACAGAATCAATATAATTCTTATGGCCATTCTGCCCTGTAATGATTCAATGCAATCCCCATCAAGATACTGATGACATTCTTCATGGATATAGAAAAAACAATTATCAAATTCATTTGGAAGAACAAAAGAAATGGAGACAAATCCACAAGTCTTTTACCATCTGATATTTGTCAAAGTGGGCAAAAATATAACATGGAGGAAAGACAGCCTGTTTAACAAATGGTGCTGGATGAACTGGAGAGCCATAAGCAGACAACTGAAATTAGAGCCCTCCCTATCTCACACCCTGCACAAAAATCAAATTGAGATGGATCAAAGAATTAGGAATCAAACCAGCAACTGTATAATTGCTAGAAGAAAAAATAGGATCAACGCTCCACAACATTGGTGTAGGCACTTCCTTCCTCAGCAGGACTCACATAGTCATCTAGTATCATGTGTTAAATCCAGATAAGGTGTAATGTTATACAACATAATACTTTTTAGAGATACTATGGGAAGGGGAAGGGAGAGATAAGGGTGGGTAATTGGGGAGGCACTCCTGGGGGTAATTCTAATATCCAGAATATATACACATTTTATATTATTTTGTTAAAAACTTGTATGGTTGTTCTGTAATAAATTTCTCAATAAAAAAAGAATTAAAGCCAAGTATCAATGAGTGATATGCCATTGAACTGAAAAGCTTCTGCTCAGCTAAAGGGTTAGTTAAGAATATCAAGAGAGAATGGGAGAAAATCTTTACATGTTATACATCTGACACAGGACTAATTTCCAGAATATACAAAGAGCTCAAAAAACTGAACGCCAAAACCACAAATAATCTTATCAATAAATGGGCTAGGGAACTAAATAGAACTTCTGAACAGAAAGCCAATAAATATATGAGAAAAATCTTCTACATCACTAACAATCAGAGAAATGCAAATTAAAACTTCACTAAAATTCCACCTCATTCCAGTAAGAGTGGCAAAAATGAAGAATATGAGCAATAGCAGATGCTGGAGGGGTTGTGGGGAGAAAGGAACACTAACACACTGCTAATGGGACTGCAAACTGGTACAGCCACTCTGGAAAGCAGTATGAAACTCCTAAAAAAACTAGGGTTGGAATTACATTATGACCCAGATATTCCACTCCTGGATATTTTCCCAAAAGAACTTGAATCAGCACACTACGGAGACACAGCTACACCAATGTTTATAGCACCTCAGTTATAAAAGCTTAACTATGGAACCAACCTAGATACTCCTCACTAGATGAATAGATTCATAAACTGTGGTGTACATACACAATGGAGTTCTACTCAGCTATTAGAACAATATCATGGCATTTACAGCCAAATGGATAGAAATTGAAAACAGTTATGCTCAGTGAAATATCCCAAGCTCAAAGATGTAAGGGCCAAATGTGTTCTCTCATATGTGGAAGCTAGTGTAAAACCTATGACAGGATAATAGTCAGCTGAATTTAAGTAATAAACTCCCTATAGTTGAAACTCCACAAAAGTGAGGTGAACCATACCTAGGAAGGTGGGGGTAGAAGGGAGGGAGGCAAAGAAAGGAAAGAGGGATAAGGAATTTAATCAATACAACAGGGAATACTCAACTCCCACGAGAAGTCAACTGTGCACAGACAGGCAGAGGTCCTCAGAAATGTCAACAATGATTACACATGTATATGTTCATTTCAAACTATAGTATGGTAAAATTACAGAGGAGACATGAGCTCAGGGAATGGATGAAGGAGCATGGATCCTGGTCTAGGATTGATCTCAACTTGCTATCTCACTATGTCAATATCCATGTATGCATGATTATGTAACAACAAGTCCATCCAACATGTAAGTCTATGTCAAACTAATAAAAAAATAAACATTAAAAAAGAAAAAGAAAATTGGAAAGAATCATGTCAGGGTTGCACAAAATCATTCCAGAATTGCTTATGTTATGTAAGTCTATAGAAATGAAAGGCAGTTGCTATATATTTGTACACTATATACAAAAGTGATTTTGCTCAAGTAACAGGCTTTCTCTTCTAAATTAGTAAAGAAAGGTAGAAAAGAGATTGGGAGTTTGAAAAGCCAAGTTCATTGCCAAGGACTAACTTCGTCCTTCATTCAGCTCTGAAGGAGTGGAGTGTGGATGTCAGCCCTCCTGCCACTCGCAGGGAGGATTCCTAGCTCACACCTTCATCTTGACTCTTGTGCTAGTAAATTCCTGGTCCTTAGTCTTCCCTAATTTACTCTGTCTGTATCAGTGCTTCTGAATTCATTTTTATAACCAATTTGCCTTTGTTTAAAAGGCAGCTTGAGATCAAGTTTTAATCTCTATTCTTTACCCTAAAATCTCTGAACAGCAAATGAGTAAAACAATGTATAAACCCACTACGAAAAAGAGATGATAATAGCTAAACATTGAAAAGATTAGCATATAACAACAAATGAAAATGTTAGTAAGGAAAAAACAATTAGATAAGGAACATTTCTTAATTGGGGAAAGCAGAATTGTATGAAGAACACACTAAATTCTGCAGAATTTGATATTGTATTCCTCTGCCTTAGACCCAGCATACTTGATCTTGAAGCACACCAAACCACAGCTAATGATATATTAAAGTACGGTGGATACACAGGAAAATTCAAAAGCCTCCTGGGTACACAAATAGAGCTTACATAAAGTGGCAGTTGGCAATAACAGCGACAGGAGATTCACCAAGTTTCCTATAAGGGTGAAATAGATTAAACAGAGCTAGGCGATTAACCCAGAGAGTGTGAGGCAGCGTCTGCAGAATTCTGAGAAAAGGACGTCCTACCTTCCACACCACTCGGGGCAAACTGCAGTGTGATGCAGCTGCACTGCTCTCCAGTAAATTGAGAAGAGAGAGGATAGCAAATGAAGACACCAAGAAAAGGGAAGATGTGGACCCCAGAACTGCAGACGGTCAGGGAAGACTCAGATGGTCTTTGGAGACACTGAGTCTGGGTTTAAGATTACACTGAGGCACTAACAACTCCTTTTTCACCGTCCAAGATGTCCTCACTTGCATGGGAAAATATGAGACTGTACCGTGAATTATAGAGGAAAGCTCAGGCTTCCTAGTCAGAGTGCCAAGAGTTTTATCATGGTTTTGGTTTGATCGGAATGTTTGCAGTTGAATCAATGTTACATATAGAGTCTATAAAAAAAATTCCAAAAGAGAAAAATCATATAATCGACCATACTAGTTTAAAAATCACATATAAAGCTCTAGAATGTCAACACTAAATAAATAATTACTAATTTTTAAAAACTATAATTGTATACAAGCATGAAAACATCACACTTTACCTCATAAGTATATACAATTATTACCTCTCAGTCGAAATTTTTTTTAATTTGTAAGGGGAAAGAAATGCTCACTATCCTGATATGATCCATATGCACTGTATACATGTGTCAAATTATTATGCTGCACCCTGTAACATGCAATTACCATAATAATAATTGGTAAGAAATGAGGATGTGATTACTGTGGGAGTGCATGACATACATGTGTAAGAGTTTAATCTTCATGTTTATCTTTATGAAAATGTGAAAATTTGTATTCTGATGTGAAAATACGTTATTTAAAATTACACACATAAATATTGGAAGAAGACAAAAGGGCAGAAGAGATTAACTCCCAGAAACAGAATTCAGTGATGGAAAAAATAGGACAGTGGCACATTATTTTTCATTATTTATTTAAACTGTGTATAAGGGAATACTTACATGACAGCAAATATAAAAATAAAGAAACCCAATTTTCTAATTCCCCCAAATCATATTCAATCTCCTATCCATATCGTACATATCCATATGATATCCATATGGTAGGTATGTGATCTACCTCTTGTCTCAAATCCAACCATTTAGCAGCATGTTATAATTGAAGCATATTTGTGTAGACATACATTTCCAATAATCTAGTAGCTCCCAAGGCCATGTGTTAGTATCCCTTTGCTGCTGTAACAAAGTACCACAAACTTGGTGACATAAACATCACAGATTTATTCTCCTAATGATGGTGGAGGTCAGAAGTGCAAACTTGCTGAGCTGAAGCCCAGATTTGGGGTGGTTTCCACTGGAGGCTTCAGGGGAACAATCCATTCCTCCCTTTCCAGCTTCTAGAAGCTGTCTGTGATCATGGCCAGTGGGTTATTGTGATGGTGTGTTAGTGGGTTAGAGATTCTTTCCTCTGCCTTCAAAGCCAGAAGAGGAGCTGCTTTCTGTTCCTCCCCATACCCAAATATATCTTCCTGCTTCCATCCTCTCTTCTTTCTCCCACTTAGAAGGCCTCTATGATTGTGGAGGGCCTACCCAGATCATCCAGGAAAATCTCCACATCTCAGTGTCCTTAACTGAATCATGTTTCCAAATCCCTTTGCCAACTAGCTATCATATCCACAGGTTTTAGATGCCTTTGGGGAACCATAATTCTGTCTACCAAAGGTAGACATGCACCTCATAGTCAGCACTGGTTTAATTAATGGGTAAGTTTCCATAGTCTTTAGAGATGCTGAGTGAATTGTCCTCTTTACTCTTAGGGTACCATAACATGGTAGTGGACTATTCCACCTTCCATCTTTCTATATGTTTTGAAATCTACAACTTTTAACTAAAGATTATTTAATTTCAACTACTTTGTTTTAAGGAAGAGACCTCCCTGTGCTGAAAATTTAATGGGAAAATATCAGCTAACATGTCTCCATGTGAATACATTTAAAAATCATTTAAAAGCATGTTTTCTCAAGTAGTAAAAGTAAATAGATAATGAGAATATAAATAAAGAGATTATGAGATCAAACTAAATGGGTAAATAAATAGACTGGGAAATAAAATTATGTAAAGCTACTTGGGGACAGAACTATTCATTTGTTATCTGGAAACCAGCTGGATGTTAGAAATAGTCATTCAGACAGAGCCACGTGGCTTAAAGACACAACTGTTGGGAGTGTTTTCCTCATCTCTTCAAGGAATTCAGTTAATTTTGCTATTCAGAACAGAATGTGGGATTTTGGATTCTTGGCACCATTTTCTCAACAGGTTACACAGAGCTGGGTAAAACTAGGAAGAGTAGATAATTTTACATATGAAATCTATTCGATCCCAAATTGTCATGAGTCTTTTGTTTATATATTTATTGGCTTTAATTTGGAGAAGGAAGATATAAGATACAAACTTCATAGTTTAACCAGACTGTAAGCAAAGTTTGATTTAAAATTATATATTTAAAATTATTGTTTTTAATGTTTTAAAAACATAATCTCTATTTTTTATCAAAAGAAAGAAGTTAGGAAAGAAAAATGTTTATACCTTCACATAGATGAATATTAGGTACTTATTAAAAATATATTGTGCAGCTTTTATGTGTAATCATAGTGCACCAGCTGAAAAAATAAATAGGTAGAAAGGTGATAAGAAGAGTAGAGGAAGAGAACCAAGGAGAGGGAGGAAGGGAAGGAAAGGGAAAATACTGATGAATAATGGAGAAAATTATGTGATGTGCACCTATAAATATGTCACAATCAACCCTAGTTTTATGCATCATTATAATGCAGTAATACAAACAACAAAGAAACAAAATAAATATTCTTTGGTTGTATTTATTAGCATAGAAAATTGTCATTATTTAAAATTAAAAGGAAAAGTGTAGAGAAAGGCATAATTATAGTTTTAATATTTAAATTTTTATACACAATTTTATGAATTTTAATATCAACATATTGATATTATAATATCATAGATTCATTAATACTCAACATCACAACTTGTATATTTCCCAGGCCTATAAATGCAATCTACTGCTCACCAAGTTCTTGGGACCTCAACCAATGGCTCCGATATGAACTCAAGCCATTAATGCAGGCTTTCCCCTTATGGAACCATCACTTTAGTCAGTTAACTGGTAAGGATTTCATCTCTACTGATTATCAAATATTGATTGTGTTCACTGTTCTTCATGTCTGCTCTCCTCCCAGAATGGGGAACAAGCCAGTGTCACTCTTCTTCACTTGACTCAGATGAGATCAGGCTCTTAACTCTCCTCTCACCTTTTACGTTGACCTCTCCACCTCTCTACAGCCCTCTGCATCTGGAACTAGAGCAAACTTTTCAAAGGGGTGTTTAGATTCCTATACCACTTGATCTCTAGGATTAAACCTTCCGCTGATTTCCCATTATAGATTCAAAGAAAAATACTGGCTTATTTTCTTGATTTACAAACTTCCACATAATCTGATCTTGCATGTGTTTGGAATGCGTTCTCAAATCATGCTTATGTTTTTTGTTACGTTTACGCCAACAGTTATTCTTTGTGTTTCCTCAACTTTGTGGAGCACTTGTTGGTATTTGGATCTTTTCTTTTTTCTTTTTTTTTTCTTTTTTGCTTTTAATTGAGGCTAAATTTGGAAGTCCATGAACAAGGATTTGATGATAGTGTATCACAAAGAATTCTGCAAAGCATGTTTGTCATTTTGATTTGTCATCTTTTTCCTTTTTGTTTCTTTACTTTTTGGAGAGAGGGTAGCTTTCTTAGAAGAAAGTGTAGAAATTTTTAATTCATCTCATCTTTGAAATTGACCTCAGAGGATTCAACAAAATGATGAAACTAAAATCATGATTGGACATGTAGCATTCCAAATCTTACTTCACTGAATATACCTACAAATAAACTATGAAACAAAATTATTCTACATGAGGTGTCAGAAACTGACTAAGAGACAAGGTGGCAAGGAGGATTATAATTCACCAAGGACACAGCAACTCAAAATGCCACAGCTTAGTTTCCCTGAGCAGGCTCCAGGGGGTTCAACATCTCTTAAATTCTAAGAAAGATATTATACATTTGACCATTTTCTAAGAGAAATTGTTTTTTTTTATTGGTTCAGCATCATCTTACTTAATGAAGGCATTCGAAGGTTCACATTCATGCATGTATACGTTTTGACAAAGTTGCTCACACCCAAACCTGTCCAAGACCTCTCCACTCTCATCCATGTAATCCCCCCATGTTACAGATATTAATCACTATATACATGTTATTTAAACCTTAATTACTAGATTTTTATGCCTGCTTGGTGCATTTGGGGTTGTCATGGGAGTCACCTCCATTCTACAGTATTGGGTAGCCCCTTTTCCCCTCCTGCTTCTCTTTCCTTCCCCTCACTTCATAGCTATAGTTCCCAAAGCCTATGTATTATTTCAGATTTGATGGGCCTATTAAATAAACTTTACTATCATTCTATCTTGAGTTTTATTCTACCTTCCACGTATGAGAAAAAACATTTGACCCTTAAGTCTCTGGGTTTGGTTTTTTTCACTCAGCATGATTTTTTTTTCATTTCTATCATTTACCCGCAAAAGCCATTTAAGCCAAGTAGAATTCCACTGTGTGTGTGTATGTGTGTATGTGTGTGTATGTGTGTATGTGTGTGTGTGTGTGTGTGTGTGTGTGTATCACAGTTACAGTTTTGGAACCATTCATTCTGTGAAGAGCATCTTGGTAATTTTCATAACTTCACTATTGTAAATTGCTCTGATATAAACAGTGTTGTACCTGTACCTCAGTAATAAGTTGATTCTAGCTGCTCTGGGGAAAAACCCAGGAGTGCAATAGCTGGGTTGTATGGTGGCTCCATCCCTAATTGTTTAAGGGGTCTCCACACTGCTTTCAAGAGTGGTTATACCAATTTGCAGTCCCACCAACAGTGTGTTAGTGTTCCTTCTTCCCCACAACCCCTCCAGCATCTGTTAGTGTTTATAGTCTTCATTTTTTTCAATCTGACTGTAGTGAGGTGGAATCTCAGTTCAGTTTTGATTTGCATTTCTCTGATTGCTAATGATGTTGAACACTTTCTCATACATATTTTGGCTTTTTGCCTGTTGAGAAGCTTCTGTTTATTTCCATAGTCCTTTTATTTATTGTGTTTTTGGTCCTAAGTTTTCCAAGATTTTGTATTTTCTGGATATTATTCCCCTGTTGGAGAGGTAGCAGGTAAAGATTTTCTCTCATTCTGTAAGTTATCTTTTGACTAATTCCTTAGCAGTGCAGAAACTTTTTAGCTTAATGACACGCCACTCATTAAATATTGTGCTACAGGTGTCTTGTTAAGGAAGACGGAACCTACACCAATATGGTGGAGGTTTAATTCTGTTTTTCTTCTAATAATTGTATGGTTCATGGTTCAATTGCTAGTTCTTTGATTCATTTTGACTTGATTTTTTGTGTGTGTGCAGGGTGAAAGATAAGGATCTAATTTCAGTTTCTGCACATGGCTGTCCAGTTTGTCCAGCACCATTTGTTGAACAGGCTGTCTTTCCTCCAAGCTATATTTTTGCACCCTTTGTCCAATATAGACAGTTAAAGACTTGTGTGTTAGTTTCAGTTTCTCCTATTGCTCTTCCTGCCTACTATGATAACAATACCATACTGCTTTTGTTACTACAGCTCTATTGTATAATTTCAGGTCAGGTATCGTGTTCCCTACAATCTTGGTTTTTGTTTGTTTTTTTGCTTTTGCTTAGTAGTGCTTTCGCTACTCTGGGTTTATTTTTGGTCCAAATGATTTGAGATTAATTTTCTATATCTGTGAAGACTGACATTGGTATCTTGATGGGGATTGCATTGAATCTGTATAGAACTTTTGGCAAAATGGGCATTTTAGCTATACAGATTCTGCCTATACAAGAACATGGGATGTCTTCCCATCTTCTCTGGTCTTTTTCAATTTCTTTCTTCAATGCACAATAGTTTTCTTTGTAGAGGTATTTTCCTTCCTTTATTAGATTAATTCTCAAATATTTTCTTCTTTTTGAGGTTATTGTGTGTGGGACAGATATTCTGATTTTTTTTAAAGAGAGAGGGACAGTGAGAGAGACAGAGAAAGAAAGAAACTTTGTTTAGTTTTTCACATGGCCTTCGATGCTCTAACACTTAGTTGTGTACATGATGCTAGGTTTGAACCCAGGTCCTCGTGCTTGCCAGGCAAGCGCTGAAACCGATGAGCCACCGCTTCAGCCCTCTGATTTCTTCTTCAGCAAAATTGCTGTTGGACTATAGGAAAACTATTGATTTATGAGTGTTGATCTCGTATTCTGTGATTTTCCTGAATTTATTTATAAGGTCTAGAAGTCTTCTGATAGAGTTTTTTGGATCTTCTAGATATAGTAACAAATCATCAGCAAATACAGATAGTTTAACTTATTTTTTCCTTTTCGAATTCCTTTAATTTCCTTCTCTTGTATGAGCGCTCTGGCTAGGCTTTCAAGGACAAAATTGAATAAAAGTGGGGAAAGTGGACAGCCTTGTCTTGTTCCTGAGTTCAGTGGGCATGCTTTCAGTTTTTCTCCATTAACTATAATGTTGGCTGTGGGTATGTCATAAATTGCCTCAACAAAATTAAGGTACATTCCTTTGATCCCTACTTTCCCAAGAGTTTTGAGAACAAATGGGTGTTGGATTTTATCAAAGGCTTTTTCTGCATCAATTGAGATGATCATATGGTTTTTGTCTTTCATTCTGTTTAAGTGATAAATTATATTTATTGATGTACTCATATTGAACCAGCCTTGCATGCCCAGAATGAAGCCCACTTGATAGTGATGGGTTATCTTTTTAATGTATTTTTGGATGTGGTTTGCTAGAATTATGCTAAGGCTTTTTGCATCTATATTCAACTGGGATATTGGTCTGTAGTTTTCTTTTCTTGATGTGTCTTTCTTGGGTTTTGGTATTCAGGGTGATGGTTGCCTCATAAAAAGTGTTTGGGAGGGTTCCATTCTTTTCAATTTCATGGAATTGTTTACTACAGAGAGGTGTTAGCTCTTCTGTAAAGGGCTGGTTGAATTCAGCTAAAAATCTATCTGGTCCTGGACTTTTTCTTTTTTGGAAGGGCTTTGATTACAGTTTCTATTTCACTACCTGATATTGGTCTGCTAAGCTGTTCAATATCTTTCTACATCAGTTTAGGAATGCTGTATTTCGTTAGGTATTTATTCATGTCTTCCAGATTCTCCAACTCGGAGGAGTATATTTCTGCAAAGTAGTTTGTGATAATCCTTTAGATTTCAGATGAGTCAGTGGTGATATCTCCATTTTAATTTCTGATATGATGATTTGCATAATTTCATTCTTTATTTTGGTAAGTTTGGCTAGCCATCTGTCAATTTTATTTGTATTTTCAAAGAACCAACTTTTTGTTCAGTTGGTCCTTTCTATTTTTGTTGTTGTTGTTGTTGTTGTCCTCTATTTCTATGATTTCAGCTCTGATCTTGGTTATTTCCTGTCTTCTACTGGATTTGGGATAGACTGTTCTTTTTTGTGAACATTCAAGGTATATCATAGGTTTATTTATTTGGGCTTTCTCCTGATTTTTGATGAAGGCCCTCAGTGCTATAAATTTACTTCTTAAGAATGCTTTCATGCTGTCCCAAAGGTTATGATACATTGTGCTTTCATTTTCATTCATTTCCAAGAATTTCTTTATTTCTGTTCTCATTTCCTCTTTGATCCATTCTTCATTTAAGAGGGTATTATTCAATCTCCATGTATTTATGTACTTTCTATTATTTTCTTGCTGTAAACTGCTAAGATCATACCATTGTGCTCTGATGGGATACATGGGATTATATCACCTTTTAAAAAAAAGAGAGAAAGAAGGGTAATGAGAGAGAGAGAGAGAGAGAATCTATTTATTTATTTTTCATGTGGCTTCCATTGCTCTAACACTTTGTTGTGTACATGGTATGCATGCCAGGCAAGTGCTATAATGAGTAAGCCACTGCTCCAACCCCTATATCAACTTTTCTGTATTTTCTCAGATAACTTTGTGGATTAGGATATGATCTATTTTGGAAAAGGATCCATGTGCTGCTGAACAGAAGGTAAACTCAGATGATTTGGGGTGATATATTCTGTAGATATCTGGATTTATAGAGTTGTTCAGGCTGCAGACTTCTTTGTTGATTTCTTGATTTGATGATCTATCCATGATGATAAAGGTGCACTAAAGTCCCCCAATATTATTGTATTGCAAACTATAAGTGGTTTAACATCATGGAGTAATTTTTTTACATATATGAGAGAGTAGGAGTTTGTTGCATAAAAGTTAACTATGGTTACATTTTCTTGATGTAGCATTAACTAAGATGTGGTGATTAATTTTTGGTCAAAAACTACTTTGTTCAATATAAGTATCACAACACTGGCTTGAATTTTTGGACTGCACACATGGCATGTTTTTTTTCCAACTTTTTCCCTTCAATCTGTGACTGCCTTTGGCTGTGAGATGTGTCTCCTGTAAGCAGAATACAGTTGGATTTATTTTTTGAACCAGTCTGATAATCTGTATTGTTTGATTGGGGCATTGAGTCCATTCACGTTCAGTGTTAGTTTGGATATGTGTTTTGGTTCTCTGGCATTGTGACCTTTGCTGTATTTTGTACCATCTTGGATGTGTTTCAGTGAGTTATGCTTTTACTGACTTTCCTCTTATTATTAGATTTGCTTGTTGCTCTGTTTGAAATTTGTCTGAATATTCTCCGTAGAGCTGATTTCGTGTTCATGTATATTGCTAGTTTGTTCTTATGGAAAGTTTTTTATTTCCCCATTGGATTTGAAGCTGAGTGTTGCTGGATATAGTACTTTGGGCTTAGAATCATTTTCTTTTAATATTTGAAAAATTGTGTTCCATGCTCTCCTTGCTTTTATGGTCTGATTTGAGAAATCCTTATTGGTTTTCCTCTGAATGTAACATGATGTTTTCCTCTTACTGCTTTTAATATTCTTTCTTTTTTTCTGTTATTCACTTTGAATATGACATATCTTCATACTTTCTCATTTGTATAGGTCTATTTGGTCCTATAGGTCTCCTCAATATGAATATTTGAATCTTTTCTGATATGGGGGATATTTTCTTTGATTTTCTTATTGAGAAGGTCCTTTATGCCATTTATTCATTATTCAATGTTCTACCCTATCCCTATTACTCTCAACTTTTTCTTCTGATTTCATCAGGATCAATAGGATTTTTTCTTGTCTATCTTCCATGCATTCAAGATTACTCAACCTGTCTTCATTGTCAGAGATTCTTTCCTCAAGAGCTTAAGTTCTACTTTCTACAGAGTTTACTTTGATGTTAATATCTTCCATTGATCTTTTAATTTAGTTGACTGTGTTTTTCAATTCTAAGAGCTCTGTTACATCTTTTTAAGTGTCTAATTTTTTATTAAAGTAGTGTTTTAGCTCTTGTAATTGCTCTCTTATTTCCTTCCTTTAATCATCTTTTCTTTGAACATTTTAATTATTAGGTTGTTGTTACTTTCTTCTAAGTTTTCATCCAGGCCCTATCCATGGAACCCTTGGCTGGGAAATTGTGGGTTTGAGGAGGATAATTGTTTTGCTTTTTCCTCATTTTTAGTGTCAAAGGGTGGGGCCTGAAATCTCTCACTGGTTATTTCACTTTGGGACTTTATGGATGGGTTCTGGGTTTTTATCTCTTCACTTATTTGGACTGGGGTACAGTTCAACAGCTGGCTCCTGAACCTGTGAACTGTCATTGACCATTACAATATCCAATACCTCACAAGATAAGGGAAGAGTAAATATTCAATAAGTACAGGCAATGAATACAATAGACAGCATTGAACTGCTTACTTCTTTTACTTCTATAATTGTTACAATACTTATTACCACCTATGAGAGGAGTGAAATGATTTGGAACTATCTTCTGCCAGACTATAACTGTTAGATTGTACCCAGTTTAAAAGCAAACACCCATTTTCAAGTTTGGCATTCACTTCAGATTTCTAGTATCTCCCTAGCTAAGGAAAAACAGACTTGAGAGCAAAGAAGATGTGATAGGAAGGTGGAGAGGAACTTGTGAATTTGGAGCAAGAACAACAATAGAGTGGAGATGATGTAGGATATTCTAAAAAGATAAAAAGAAAAAGTAAAGGGAAGAGACTGAGGTAATGAGTTTAGGGGAGGGAGAGAGAGAGAGAGAGAGAGAGAGAGAGAGGAATAATATTTAGCTGTTTCCAGAAGAAAGCTGAGAAGCAGGTAGCAGAGAAGCTTACACCTGGGTGGCTATATAAAAATGAAATGTGCTGGTCTGTCAGAATACAAACAAAAACAAAATCAAACCATAGCAAAACAAACAAAGTGAAAGAAATAATAACCAAAAAAAAAATAAGCAAGACAGAATAAAACAAAAAAACCAACATGTTTTTTCTTTTTGCTTTATTTTTTTAAAGAGAGAGGGGCAATGAGAGAGAGAAAAAGGAAATAAAGAATCAATTTTTTTACTTTTCATATGGCTTTTGTTGCTTAGACACTTTGTTGTGTACATGATGCTGGGGTTTGAACCCACATACTTGTGCATGCCAAGAAAGTGCTATAATTGCTGAGCCACTGCTCAAGCCCCCCAAAACAAACATCTTACTGGAAAGTTTGGAGGATTATGTTTTATTTCCACTGAGGAGGTCAAAATAGACAGGGAAGGTTGATGATCACATCTGGCTCCTGTATGGAGACCCTTTCAAGGTAAGGTTGCTGGAGGGCCTGCCTCTTGTTCTCGGCTGGAAGTCAGATTCCCAGGAATCCTCCCAATATTTTTGTCATGTGAAGGGGGTGCTATCCTTCGCTGCCCCTGCTACCAGTGAAAACTGCCTTGTTTTTTATGTCTAACAGACATAAAAATGAGCCTGATAAATCAACAAATAAATAAAAAACCAATATTCCTACTTGTATAGAAAAACAAGAGAAAGACTATAGAAAGGCAAAATAAATCTAAGGTTTCTTCCTCTTGCAACTGGCTATATGAACATATTCTAATAAATTCATATACAAAAATCTGCAGACTAAAATAGATTTGTGTAAGGTACAAAGATAATGGTATTTTTCCCCAAATATTTAGTGCTTTGATAACAACAGGACTCCCTGAATCTCAGAAGTATTTTTCCTAAATGAAATGAGCTCATTGTTGTAAGTTTATTGCTAGACACGAAATTCATTTTTTTGTCATCATTGACATGATGGTTACTATTCTGCTATACCACACAAAGTTGAGCTGTTATTCATAGAAATTTTAAGATTTTTGTTTATTATGCTATTTCTCAGACAAATATGCAAAAATAAATATAAATGCTACTGATTCAAAGTCTATTACTATGCAAAAATTCATGTTTATTGAAAATTATAATGCAAATTTCAGTTATGCAGCTCTGCATTGTGCTTCTTTAGTAACTGAGCACGTTTTTATTTTGAGCTATAAAGTCTACATAAATTAGAATAATTTCTCTATATTTTATCTATAAATGCCTCAATAAAATGTGACTAATGCTTTTAATGTGATTCTATTTCAGTTCAAAAATGAACCCAAGCAAATTCTTGTAAAAGTAAAGAAGCACTTAGTGGCAGCCCCTCTTTTTGGTATTATCTAAATAACACTTCTGACATTCCAGCAATGAATTTCTACTTCTCTAAAGTTATTCCTGTTTGTTCAAAGTGCTTAACTTTTTCTTGTGCTGGACTTTGTCTTCTAATTCTTTCACAGAATCTTTTGTGTCTTGTGATTATAAATTATCACAATGATTTCAAACTCTTAACAGATAAACTCTAGAGTTGTTTAAAGGCCTGGATTTTCACAGAAATTGCAAAATAGTGCAAAGCACAAAGCTTCAACACAGGGATGATCTGTCCAAGAAGCACAACTGGCAGAACCAAGTAGAATCACTAGAAGAACCACCTTGAAGGGAAAGGCAAATTCACCAATCAGAAATCAGCACATGGAATGAATTATCATCTAATTATTTCTAGTCCACTTTCAGAGAAGTTGTTTAATTTTATATACACAAGTAGCTATTCCAGATTTCTTGATCTGATGAGGTACCTGCCTGTGTCACAAAACCTACCTGATCTCTGCAGATAGATTTCAGTGCCAGGGCACACAGGCCATCTCAGCACATGACCTGAGCACAGCCCTTCCTTCCTCACGGGACTGCCATCAGGTGCTGATATTCTCAATGATGTGGTTACTTAGGTCAGAACATTTGAGACTCACTCTGCTTCTCCTTCTCCTACTCACCCATTTACAGAATATTCCTAAATATCATTTCTGTATTCCTCTAACATGTCCCAAATCCAATCTTCTTAGGCCATATCAGTGACATTACCTCACTCCACAATCTATCCATAAGCAATATTTTACTAACTTTTAATTTTTTCCTTGTTACCATGTTTAAAACTTCCTATAAGATCTTATATCTTACTGTCAAATAATTGATTAAAGATATACTCATAATGTTATCACTCTAACAAAAACCACTTGTAACTATCCCCATGTTCATTTACTAAAAACAAATAGAAAAATCAATAACAGAACTCTGTGTAGTTCATCTATTTACCACACACTGCTCTCAGCTTTAGGGATTAAAAAAGAATGAAGAAAAAAGCTATCCACAGTATGATAGCTTTCCACAGTGAATGGCCCAAAGTCAGGCCCTTTACCAACCTGGAAGACTCTCTGGGGTCTGGAACTTTTCGCATCTTGAGACAATCTATAGATTCACTGCAATTAAAGCAACTCTGATTTACTTGGACTTCCAGGAACACACATGATTATTTGGCTCATTTGTTTCTGCTTAAATTCTTCCCTCCATCCAAATGCCTTCACTCTGTTCTTACTGTGTAATTACTAGCCTTTCTTGGCACTGCATACTTACCCTACAAAGCTTTCTTTCTGTAAGCTGAATTTTCCCTCTCACGGACTTCCAGCAGAAAACAACTTCCTTAAGGTTTTTAAGTTGTAGTTGGAAAAATATTATTATTTGTTCTTTCTCGTATCTACATTCCCTGCTATAGAACAAAAAATTAGCTGTATTTGTTTTATATAGCTACACTTACCAAAGAACCTAGACTATTACACATAGTTTGAATATATGGATAAACACTACTAAATAGGTATTGTACCAACTTCTAACTTCATCCCATTTAATTACATTCATTTTATCAAGTACTTATAGCTATATTGCTTATTGTAGCAAAAACAAATGATATTTCAGATGGTCCTTTCTTTCTTATACCTTCTATTACAATCAGAGAGAGCATGCTGAGTAGCTTTAATAAATTAGGATTTCATAAAATATTAAATTTTTTAGAGACGTATTACTACATGGAAAATTCCTCATTAGAAAAAGGAAACTTAATACCCAATAGTTTTCACTTATGTTTCACATATTTTTCAGTCTAGCATCATGGCAAGAAATTACAAAAGTTTAAAATTACCAAGATGAATATGTTAACACCTATGTCAAAATCAAAAGAGGCAGTCACAATTCTTAGTAAATATTATTCCAAGCTATTCATTCATAAAAGCCATAGTAGCATTAAAATTTTTCCCAAAGTGTTACTTACATGTAAAACTTTGGGATGATATACTTTGATTTTTTTATCCTCCCAGATTCCCAAGTCCTGCAAAGCATGTGCCACGTCTATAAGTACCTGGAATATTCTCAGCTCACCCTGATCTGATCCGCCATGTTTTTCTTCCCAACAACGCAGGCCCAGCCTTTGTTCTTCTGTCCTTTTTGCATCCAGTATCCAGGAACCACATCACGCTGGATGATGATGCCAATCTGGTTTCCTCTCCCTTAGGGACACAGGTGAGATGTAGCCTTTCTAATGTCCCTGAAGAGTGGAGACTTGACTTTGACAAGTGTTTGTGCTCTTGCTTTTCCCCTCAGCTGACCCTCTGAGGACACTCTATTACCTTCCAGTATTATCACACTAGTTACATTTATTTTCTTCAAGGAGTACATGCAATTTCCAGGGAAATTGCATATGGCTGGGAAAGGAGGATTGCTATTTGGAGGCAATATTGTTGCTAACCAGAGAATTAAAGATCTCTATTTTCTGTATTTCCAAATTTATTCTACATTTTGTGACAGCCAAATTAGATTTAGCCCCAATGGCAGAGCTCCTCTAGGGAATAGTGTAGTGTCTAGCAGATTTTAAATGTCAATGGAAAGTTCATCAGACTACTCTCAAACACATTTCTTCAAACACCAAATTTGGACAGAGGGTAAAGTCAATGTCAAATGTCTATTTTTTCACAGGCTTCATTCAAACCTGGGGCAGGAATGTAGAATGTGAAAAGAGATAGAGGAGACTGGAGGGCAAGAGGTGCTTAAAGCATTTTTACTTCAGTGGATAATATGAGTTCAGGGCTTCATGCACCCTAAGGACCACCCAGCTTTGCATTAATAACATTAAGCAAGACTAAATTTCAGGACAGATCTTTATTCAGTTCACTAGAAATGGGGCTGCAACTCAAGTGGAACAAAAAGATGTCTGTCTAAAATCTGAGAATTTTCTATATATCCAAAAAGCAAAGTGACTTCAACAGAGATACTATGAATTAATATCATTAATGCTTTTGAAACAACAAGAAGAACAACAACAAAAATGACTCCCTAAAAAACATCATTAAAATGACTTTCATTGCCAAGTTGGACTTTAAGAAAAGAGGGTAGAATTTGGCTCCTCTCTTTCAAATAATCAGATAGATGAATAAAGCAAAAATACATCAAAACAAAACTTGCACTTAAGGAAACTGCTTGTTGGGGTGGAGTGGTGGCTCAGCGGTCTCCACCCTTGCCTCACAAACACAGGGACACCGGTACATACCACCGCACCATGTACACAACGATGCATCTGAGCAACGAAAGCCATATGAAAAGCTAAATAAAAACTGATTCTCTCTTTCTCTCTCTCTCTCTCCCTCTCTCTGTCTTCTCTCTCTCTAAAAAAAAAAGAAACTGCTTGTTAAATATCTGTGTCATAGTTAGATTTGCTTAAGAAGATACTATAACCATCAAAAAATCATCATTGAAACATTCTCACAGTCTATGAATTGCAAGTAAAATGTTTGTGCTAGTTTTTTGTCAAAGCCTAAGTCCAGTTATTTCAGTTACCCTGGTCCAACAGTGCCCTATTTCTCTTTCAGAAGTATCACAATTTGGACAATAAATGATAAGATCCTTCTAATTGTGGCAATTACCCAAAATGAGATACTGAAGTCAAACATAGGGTATTAGATAGCATCTCTTGATTCAAGTGGGTATATCAAAGTTGGGCCTTCATTCAAAGGGAAGGAGCATCAAGGTTGCCTAATGTCTAATATAATCAAGAGCTTTATGTTCTTTGGTGAATAAGTAAGAACTGTCCCACTCATTAATTATTCATCAAATTTTATTAGCTTCTTTGGCATAATCAGGTAATATAGTGGGCTCTGAAGGCACAGAGATTCAGGAACAAAATCTCCCCTGCTGCATCCCTGTCTGATAGGCGGAAACTGATATGGAATTAGGTAGTTACATACAGTATCACTGCTGTGATCAAAGGCACCTATTTTAATGTGAGGATAAGGAACTGGCCCTACGGAGGGCATCCCAATAGAATCAAGCCTGAGAGAAAAGGTGAGGGAGGAACTAGGCATTGACAGAGGATGGAAGCCAGGAGTGACCCATCAGGCAAAACCATCAGCCAGTACTGAGTTGTGGAGATGAGGAAGACCTAGAAGAGGAGCCCACTGTGCATGGGTGGGAATATAGGAGAGAAAATAGTGCCCACCACAGCCAAGGTCTTTTATTACCAGCAACAAAAACAACTAGCTATCTTATTAAAGCAAAAGTAACATCCAACTAATTGGAATCATGTGCTCTGTCTCTCAGAATCAAAGAATAAGCCAAGGTCCTAATCTTCTGAAAGAATTTCACAAAAGCTCAAGTATTAAACCAGAGATGAGGGGTAGGCAAATATGAAGAACAGACTGGAGCCTGGAGTATGCCCAACAGGAATTCCATTCTTCCATTCTCCTCCAGAGTTAAATTCCCAACCTTGTTTCTCACCCTATAATAGCTACATTCACTGTAGAGAAGGAAATCTTCAAAGGAAAATCAAGGTGCCAGGCAAGTGGGGATTGTGTTGGCCCAGTGACAACAATGGATTCTTACCTTTGGGGCTACTGAGTTTGTTTATCTAACTCTCAGGATTTCAGTCCCAACAGGACAATGCACACAGCAGAAGGGCAAGTCTCTGGAGGGAACTCAAGGTGCATTTCCAGGGAAATGAGGATAAATGCCATCCCCATGAAAATGACAGAAATTCTCTGCCAAGACTCACAAGAGGACAGACAGTCACTGGACTGCTCGCTGGTATACAAGGGTGTATTTTAAAATGTGACCTCATGGATGTGATCCCAAGAAGCTATCTTTAAGGCAACCAATTTCCTGGGGTCCAATGTGACCTTGCAATGCATGAGTTATGCATGTACGTCTATGTTCACATGTGTATGCATATGCGGACCCCATTTCTTTGTTTTGAGCCTTTGATACCTGTATAATGTACAACTTTTCAAGACTTACATTTTCATTAATAATAATGGAAGACAGATGATACTACAGATGACATGATAAAATGCTGCAGAAAATACTCATTCGGTTATCTATCGATAATAGAAATGTAAACTGAGAAGAGATGTGACACATTACCAAGGTGCCAAATTTAAAATACTGTGGTTTTAATACACATTTAATACACATTTGCTGGACTACCTTCTTCTTTAGAGCAAAAATTAAAATTGCAAAAAAAGAAATCACATGTTGATAGTCTTATAAAATTTATGATGAACAGTTCTATGACAAGTTCTAAAATGGCAAATATGTGCAAATTTTTACCAAGTGAAAGCTGATAGTGTCACAGATTTGAGCAAACCATCTCTTTCTGGTCATCCAATCTCAATAATTTATTTAAAAATAATTTTAATATGTGAAACTAAGGGAGAGTCAGTCACTTTTTCCAGTATTTCACCTTTATTCTAACACATGTTTGAAGGTTTAGCTCATATTTTGAGCTCTTGGTGTTATTGTCAGGTTATAGTTCATTAGTATTTTGGCATGTCAACACAGAGAAAACAGAGATTTATTCAAATTAATATTAATTAATGTACAATATATATTTCAGAAACCACATGACTTACAATTGAATAATCCTTTTTCCTAAGTTATCTGAAATAATTTTTAGTCAGCTGCTTATTCAGCCATTTCTTTATATCTATACACATATAATTATATATGTATTCACACACATATATGTACACGTACAATGTATACATATACATGTATATATTCTAGTAGCTTCTTTCTGATTATAAAACTGATGAGTTTGTAGAGACCACATAATGAATTAAGAATGAATTACGTGTAAAATTATTTCAAATAAGCTAATAGAAGGGAGTGAAAAAGGGGGGAAAATGTGAGCCTAAGAGGTAAGAGCTTTCCCACTACTGTTTGCACACCAGGGAATATACCCACACATAAATACCTTACCTAGGAGTTCCTGCATGCAGGGAGTTGCTGACCTGCTTTTTCCTTTAGACCCCAGATCTTGACTGCAGTAGTAAGGTAGAATCTGTTAAGGTTCATAACAATACCTATTTCTGAGAAACTACACTAATAGTAAACTGATAACCCTTTGTTACAAAATGAGAACTAGGTGTATTTTATTATGCAGCTGTTAAGGATGTAATTATACAAAATAAACTGGAAAATACTTGTCTCTGAGTGCTTGTGAGAGAAATTTCTGTTTTGAATTACTTTTGTTGTGACTTTTCTTTATCTTGCTGCTCTTTAGTTACATATAAAAACTGTTCAAGATTTCTCTAATCTTAGCATCACTGCACATACATATTAAAGGTTTTCTTTCAGTCCTTAACTTCTCAAATTTTGTTTTTAAAAGAATATCTTAATTTTATTGCTAAAGAACACTTTTTTCATACACCAGAAAATGTGTACCTATATAATGCAGCTATCTCCATTTGCTAAGATATTTAAAAGGCAATTTTATATTTCATTATTAGAAATAGGATAAGATGCCCCCTGGAATTTAATCTACTTGTGCTGGGTACATACTTTGATAAGCTTCTTTTAATAATAGATAAATAAATAATAAGCTTTTAATAATACTCTAATACATTTCTTCAAAGGCTAGGAGGCTGGGGGTCCAGAAAGAGGTAGACAGAAAATTATACCGCAAATTTGAGATCAAGATAAATTGTTCTTTATCTTGTTGCTCTTTTAGTTTAGATTTCAATGGCTGGAAATTTGATGAAAGTGAAGAAAAAAAGAAGGCCATACCATTCAAAACATTGTGAAAGAAGTCTCTGTGTGTGTGTGCATGTGTGTGTGTGTGTGTGTGTGTGTGTGTGTGTGTGTGTGTTCAGAACCAAGTCTTTAAGAGTTGCACAATGCAAACAACCTAAATTTTCCCTGTGATATTTTTTGTTAAAAACCATGTAACTCAGAGCCCTGCTCAGGACCAACCAGGAGAGGTTCCTCACCTGGAGCAAATCCACCTGGTTCCATCTGGGGCCTGTTTGAATCCTGCCAGGAAGGTGCTCAGGACACCACCAGTAGGACCCCTGTCCAGAGAAACCCTGCTCAGGACCAACCAGGGGCAGTTCCCCACCTGGAGCATCCCCACCTACCAGACACCCTGTCATCCTGCTGGGCCTGTTTGAGTCCCACCAGAAGGTGCTCAGGACACCACGGGTAGGACCCCCGTCTGGAGCAACCCTACCTACTTATGCCCCATGTTCCTTTTGGGTCCTGTTTGAGTCCTGCTGGAAGGTAGGTCTCCATTTTGGTAGGTTCAGATTTGCAAACTTGAGCCTGGAGCCAAAAGGTAGAGCAACACCAGGACCCAGGCAGAAACAGCATCTGGAAGAAGGTGATCATCAGAGTTGGTCGCTCATCTGACCATTTGACTTGCAAGGAAAAGCCTCCTGGAGAACTGCCTGGTTCCCCCTCAGGAAATCTCAGTTCAGACACCCACAGGAAACTTTTCAAAATAAAAAATCAAATAAGGAGAGGTTCACCTCAAACCCAACACTCCCCCAAAAAGAATGCCACAGATAGAGGTCGAGATGAAAACCTTGAAAATATTATTAATGATCTGATTACTAAAAGGAACAATGAACTAAAAGAAGATATAATGAAGGTACTAAGTGAGAAGTCTGAAGAGATGAAAAAAGTATTTTTAAAGAAATAGACATACTCAAAAAGGAAGTAACAGTCCTAAAATTTGCAGAGGTTCACCTCAAACCCAAAATTCATCTAAAAAGGATGCCACAGATGTGGATTGAGATGAAAACCTTGAAAATATTATCAAATATCTGATTAGTAAAAGGAACACTGCATTAAAGAAGATATAATGAAGGGACTAAGTGAAAAACTCAAGAGATGAAAAACTATTATCAAAGAAATAGACATACTCAAAAAGGAAATAACAGAGCTAAAATTTGCAATCCATGAGAGTAACCATGGAAGATTTTAATAAAGACTAACTTCTATATAAAACAACCTCAGCTCTTTAAGAAAGAACTTCTGACAATTAAGATCTTGAAGGAGATCTTTCAATGCCTGAATGAACACAACATGCAGCCAAGTGTACTATACTCAGCAAAACTCAGCTTCAAATTTGAGGGGGAAATAAGAACGTTTCATTATAATAACAAACTTGCAGCATTTGTGAACAGAAAACCTGAATAACAAAGAATTCTCAAAGATAAACTCCAGATACAAGTACAAGCTAATATTCCTCAAAACCCACCATCAGAGGAAATTCAATAAAGGTACAGTCTATCAACAGACAACTAAGACAGCACAGAACTTACAAATAAAGCACAATGAATATGAACCACAACCACCTAACAAATCTAACACTAAATATGAATGGTCACAATGCACGAATCAAAAGACACAGTCTAGCAGATTAGATCAAAAAACAAAATCCAAAAATATGCTGCTTTCAGGAACCCCACCTTACAGCCAGTGACACCCACAGATTAAGGATGAAAGGATGGAAAAAAATTTACCAGGCATATGGCCCAAAAAAGCAAGTTGGAGTTGCAAATCTTATATCTGAAAAACTGGATTTCAAACATAAATTAGTGAAAAGAGATAAAGAAGGCCACTACATCCTAGTAAAGGGAACAACACAACAGGAGGAAATAACCATAGTAAATACATACTCTCCAAACACCAATGCTCCCAACTATGTGAAAAAAAATACTCCAAGATGTAAAACCACTTATGGACCTCAACACAATTGTATTGAGAGACTTTAACACTCCTTTATCACCAATAGATCATCAAAGCAAAGAAACAATAAAGAGATCTCCAGTCTAAACAACACCATAAATTAAACAGACTTATCAGACATCTACAGAATATTCCACCCCAAACTAGCAGAGTGTACCTTCTCCTCAGCACCACATGGATCTTTCCCCAAAATAGATCATATACTGGTTGACAAAGGAAATTTGAGCAAATATTAAAAAGTAGATATTATTCCATGAACCTTATCAGACCATCATGCCATGACCCTAATAATTAACAACAAACACCATGGCACAAAACCCACATATATGTGGATATTGAATAACAACCTATTAAATGAAGAATGGATCCAAGAAGACATGAGAAAAATAATTAGAGAATTCTTGGAAGAAAATGAGAATGAGGACACATCACACCAAAACCTCTGAGACAGCATGTAAGGATTCTTAAGGGGAAACTTAATTGTACTGAGTTTCCACATTAAGAATCAGTACAGATCACTAACAAAGAAGTTTATGCTCCAACTGAAATCTCTACCAAAGGAAGAACAGTCTAATCCCAAAGCCAGTAGAAGACAGGAAATAATTAAGATCAAAGATCAAATAAAAAAAACAATAAAAAGAATTGACAAAACAAAGAGCTGGTTCTGCCAAAACCACTGTACAGATTCAATGCAATTGCCATCAAGATTTCAATGACATTTTTATAGATATATAAAAAGCAATTCTCAATTCATTAGGAACAATAAGAAACCCAGAATAGCCAAAACATTACTAAGCAAGAAAGATGAAACAGATGGTTTTGCAACACCAGATCTAAAACTATACTATCTGTGTTCTATACTATCTGTAGTATTCTATACTATCTGTAGTATTAAAAACAGCATGGTATTGGTATCAAAATAGGAATGAAGACCAATGGAATAGAATAGAAGACTCTGAGGCAAAGCCCCAAATCATTAAACATCTGATCTTTGACAAAGGGGGTCAAAATACCACAACATGGAGGAGAGACAGTATATTCAACAAATGGTGCTGGACAAACCAGACAGCCACTTGCAGAAAATTGAAATTTTATCCTTATCTCTCACTGTGCACAAAAATCAATTCTAAATGGATCAAGAAAAATGAGGACCAATACTCCAGCATATTCCCAGGAGTTGGTAAAGACTTCCTAAACAAGGATCCTAAAGTGAAATAATTACAGTCTAAAATCAATGAGTGGGATGCCATTAAACTAAAATGTTTCTTTACAGCCGTAGAAATAGACAAAACAGTCAAGAGACAACCTACAAAATGGGAGCGAATCATGGCCTGTGATCCCTCTGACAGGGGACTAATATCCAAAATTTATATAGAACTCAAAAACCTCAATAACAAAAACACAAACAATCCAATCAATTAATGGGCCAGAGAGCTAAACAGAAACTTCTCAACAGAGGACACTGAGCAAGTCAATAAATATGAGAAAGTGTTCTAAATCACCAGCAATCAGAGAAATGTAAATCAAAACTACCTTAAGATTTCATCTTACTTCAGTCAGACTGGCTAAGACGAAGAATATGAATAATAACAAATGCTGCAGGGGTTGTGGGAGATAGGAACACTAGCGCACTGCTGGTGGAATTGCACACTGGTTCAGCTGCTCTGGAAAGCAGTGTAGAGTTTCCTCAAAAAATTAGGGTGGCATCCACCATATGACCCAGCTATCCCTCTTCTGGGTATTTTCCCAGAGGAGATAGAATCAGCACATTACAGTGACACAGCAAAATCCATGTTCACTGCAGCTCAATTTACAATAGCTAAATTATGGAACCAACCCAGATGCCCCTCACTGGATGAATGGATCCAAAAGCTCTGGTGTTTATATACAGTGGAGTTCAACTCAGCTATTAGAAATAATGATATTGAAGGTAAACGGAAGGCATTGGAAGGAATCATGCTGAGTGAAGTTAGTCAAACACAGAGAGTCAAGGGCCGAATAGTATCCCTCCTTTGTAGAGGCTGGACCTAAACCCATGCTCAGGAGTAAAGTTGACAAACTCATGTTTTAGATCCATAGAACAGAAATGCAAAATATTAATATTTATGAGATTCAGTTGCTATATACTTTATAAGATGCAAAATATTAATATTTATGAGATTCAGTTGCTATATACTTTATAAGACATTTAAACAAACTATGCTGCATACCTGTACAAAAACTTAAACATTTAATCCCATTGTCAAATATTTTGAAGTATAACAAGGGATGATAGGAAGGGAGGAGAAGGTGAAATGTTGGAACTAAGATAAAGCAAGGTACATTCCAAGCAGTTATAAATGTCACTGTATATACTATAGCCATATATATATATAAAATTTTCTTCATAGGTATAAGAGTTATGTCACTATATTTGGGTTTTTAAAGAATAGTATAGGACCCAGAATAAAGACAAGGGATCAGAGGAAGGGAGGAGGGAGGTAGAGGGATGTGTGTGGTGGGGGGAATATTGAACAAATTGTGTTGCTGAATTGTGTGCATCTAGGAATATGTGACAATTAATCCTATCATTATGTAAAACTATAATGCACTAATAAAAATAAATTTTAAAAATGTAACTCAATAACTGGTTTGTGCAGAAGCTTATATTTTGGAGTAGTCCAAGACATCTGTATTGTGCAAAATTAGAGGCTATCTTTGCATGGACAGTCATACCTGGCTATTTGTTACGACTTCAGGTGAAAAGTATGGACTAAGATGAAAGATTTAGTGGCATTTTGCTTTAAATCACTACAACTAGGCAGGATATGTCTTTCACTTTGACAGCATACTCCCAGGTGAGAGTCTGAATTGAACAATGGTCCTTTGAACATGACTTGAATGTCACAAGAAAGTAAAAGACAGAACTTTGAATTAGCGTTTTGCTGCTTTGGGGTGCAGGAGAATGCACTGTTGAAGACATGATTTTTTTATATTCATTTAAGATAGTCTTACATTTAGAAGGGAATCATTGCCATACAATCATGAACACATGCATAATGACTGAGCAGGCCGAGGCTGATACCATTCCATGCCATGATGTTTTCTGGCTCATATTGTATAAGCTAACTCAGAAGCATCTGAAAAGATCCTGTGAAGTCACAGACTTCAATCTTGCTTTGAATTTGTCTTTAATCCTTCTTTGAAAGACTTAAATTTTTTTAAGATTTGGAGTATTTCCCTCAAAGGGAAAACATACAGAACACCTATGTTTTCTTCCTTTGCCAAGGAAGAACCATGTGACAGATTTTAGATCTCCTGATTGCAAGAATACGTTACAACTGAAAAATCTATGCCTAGACTAGAAAGAAAGACTAAGTAAGTTACGGTGAGAAGATGTTGCTGCTTAAGAAAGGTATCAATCAGGCTTCAAACCCCAAAGCAATGGTATTTAATAAAAATTCCTCGGGTTCACCATCAGGATTAGCTGTGTTCCCAAATTCACAAATGCCTGGGTCACTGGCTGGCAGCCTTTGAATGGTTTTCAGTAATGAGGACTGTTTCAGGGACATGTATGTCGAGTTTCTCATCAGACATCAGCATCAGGAAGGGAGGATGTATACATGCATGTGGCATTGTGAAAGGTTGTTTTATACAAAGTAGAGCCTTTAGGTGGAATATGGAAGACTGCAATCAGAGAAGGTATCACAGGATGCCCTTGCATTGATATCAACAAAATCTTTGTGAAGAAACTTAGATATTTCCATAGACAAAAGTGAGCCCAAAGATTCTGAGCATTTTCAGAAAACAAAACAAAAAGCAAAAACCTTCAGCTGGATGCATCATTTCACACCAGAGAGTTGCTAAGGACCTCTTGCTGACACGTAGATCCACCAGTTCACAGATGTCACCTTCCCACCTGCGGTTAAAAGGTAACAAAGGAGGGGTCATTCTAAGACAATGATTTGATTTTAGTTTGAGTAACTTTGACCTAAATATTATTTGGAATTTGTACCTACCACATAAGTCCATGGAGTGCTGTAGCAATTCCTAGGAGGTTCAGAACAAAATATATCAAAATGGCACTCAATGTTCTAATTCATTTATTTTTACAACATTTGAGATAAGCATCTTATAATATAGTTCAATACTTAGGGAACTTTTGTATTGGTGAGGAAATAACTAAGGCTGAGAAGCTATATTTCGAGTTATTCCTGGTATATAAGTGGAAAGTTAGGGGAGCCAGTAAATAAACCCTTTCCTCCAGACAGTAATCAGGGACCCTGAATGCAGTGTACTCTGGTGACAATGTTGGGTCTCTTTTTGGGGTCAGGGAAATAGGGGTCTCCCCTATTTCTTATTTGAAGGAGATGTGGAGGAAAATCAGTCTACAAATTCCTCAGGCTCACAGAGACACCTTGGCATTCTAATGCTGCTGACTTTGGCCAACAAGAGTTATTTAATCATTAAGTAACAAAGAAAAGTTTGAAGTCCTCACTGACACAGAAGAGCTAAGGTGAAGTGGAGAAAGTTCCCAGAAGGGAGTGCAAGAAAATTACCCAGTGTTTCAATAAGTGAACCAAGTAATGAGCTCTCAGAGGGACATTCGTTGATGGCATATGTCCCCACGAATAAAATAAGGACCAAGAGAAGACTAGGAGGTAGAGAGTTTGGGAAAGGGCATAAATAATCCTTCTAAGTCATCTACTTAATGTCATAGGAAATAGAATGTCTAAATTTGGCCAGAAGTATAACATCTTTATCACTGAAAGTTGAAGCAGTATGGCTAAGAATCCCATTATTTCTTGCCAGTTATTGGAAGCATCTCCCACCTGTCTGTTAGAGAACACCATGGAACAGGCCAAGAATGCTCTCTTTCCACATAAATGCACTCATCCCCCAAGTACTGAGAGTGACTAATAGCCCACAGCTAGTCTCCAGCTTCCCCTTCTGAGTAGAAGGTCTTAATGGAAGGGAGGACTTTCATCCCAGGTCATTCCATCTTCTTCAGGTAAGTACATCCAATGGTGCCTAACAGCTATCAAAGCTCAGTACCTTTTCACCAACGCCAGAGTGGAAGGGTGGTGGCAGGTCCAGGCTCCTGTGGGACTGACTGAAAACTCTGTTCTGATGACATCCCAGCTTACCTTCTACTCCTTTCTCCTGCGGTGCTTTTATCTCCCAATTCTAAAAGCAGACCCAAGTGAATGAACTTCATACACAGAAAACTGTTTCTCAGAAAGCTGAACTGCAACATTGACCTCTGAAAGAAGCCTTGCTTCAAGGGCCTGTGTTTCTACTAATGATTACACCTTGGAGATTCTAAGATTGAACTTGCTCTGAAGTGACAGTGAAGGAATCTTACAGACTGTGTGAAAAGGCAAAACCTATGGGCCAATATTTAAGAAGAAAAGTTTAAAGGAAATGTATAATTTGAATTTTGAAAGGACCTCTTCTTAATCTCTCTAGATTATTTTACTTCAACACTTTTGGTAGCCTGATTCCTTGTTAAGTAGACTGTATTTGTAGAAATCTAAATACCTGAGACCAGCTTCAAAATTACTGCACAGTCAAAAGATTCTGATAGAACCAAGAAAGTTCCAGTTCTCTCTACCTTGAGGAACTGTCCCCAGTTCTTCTGGGTGGGCTCTGGCAACCTTCATCTATGGGAAAAATACTTATGCTTATTTCTTTTGACTGGGAATATAATTTCTCTATTTGCTCATGAACTGGAAATTAATTTGTGTAATCTTTTTTTCTCTTTCCTAAATGGACAGTGGAGCAAAATCATCAAATTTTTGATGCTTCTTTGGAGACACTATAAAAAGAGAGCTCGGAACATGCATGACTTTTGTTGAAACAAGAGGTACCCCTTTGAACCTTGTCTGTGGCTCAGTGCCACAAACTCACAGCTCTGCAGCCATTTATTATAAATCCTTATATTTCTCTTGGTCTTGACAACTGATTTGTTCAAGTTCTCCAAGGAGAGCAACAACTGGGAGTCAGGAAACACGCTAGAGAAGCAGAAGCCAAGTATTTTCTATGTTCACAATGTCTCCCTTCATTGGTTGTCCTTCCAGCACCTCTCAAAACCTTTGTCATCAATTTCCTGAATTCAACTACTCTCTGCACAAAATACCTAAAGTAGTTTCTATTTTATTAGGGGATAATGAATCGTAGAGTGCTAACTATTCGGAAGGATTAGGGGAGCAATTACTTATGAAGTTAACTGTCTTTCAAGAAGACATTTTGCTCTATTATCGGATCTAGACTTTTTATGGCATTGTCAAAGTCTCCAATTTACTGACCTCAAAGAAGTCACTTAAATTTTCTGCAGTTTTGATTCTTTCAGTATAAAATACAGGGCTTGAGCTTCAAAAATTTAAGATGCTTCTCAACTTTAAATTTCATGAATCCAAATAATGTGAAAGTATTGAATTCTCACTAATCCTTAAAATTCCCCACATTTAAAGGTCAGGCTCAAGAACCAATGGTAGAAAGTTTTAAAATGATGTACTTAAAAATACAATGATATCTGGGATGCCCAATGTGTGAGTTTTTCATGCATGTGACCGAAATACCCAACAAGAACAACTTAGGGGAGGAAAAGTTTATTTAGGGCTCATGGTTCCAGAGGTTCAGGCCATGGTTGGTTGACTCCACTGTTCTGGTCCTGATATGAGGCAGAAAATTATGTCAGAAGGGTATGGTAGAGGAAAACTGCTCAGCGCATGTCAGCTGAGAAGCAAAGAAAGAGAGAAGAAGGGGACAAGGAAAACAGTCCAAGAGCACTTGATATTTTAACATGCATTAGTAAACAATATATCATAATATAATGAATAAGAAATCCAGAAATGTATTATAATTTAAATGTAACTTTAAAAATTTGGTCTTGAAGGATCTGTATTGGTTCATTACAAAAAGTAAAATATAAGCTGTGCATTTTTCTTGAAAGTTTAAAGCTAACAGAGTATAGTATTGACACTATATTCTAAGACATTTCAAAGAAGCAACTAAGGTTACAATAAACAGAAAATATATCATATGCCAGAGTCAATACCTGATGTAATTAATAATCAAGACATGCATTCTTGTCTCTTCACATAAAATAATTTATTATGTAAATTTTAGAAATTTGGTTATTAGTATCTAAACAGCAAGAAACAGCACTGGCTGCTGTCATTTACGTACCCAGCAAAATGTAGCTTAAGTATGCAATTTGCTGTATAGGTACATCTTAGAGCCATGGTAGCCATTGGGATCACAGTCACAGTCTTACGTCTGGTGAGAAATAGTTCTTGGTTTTGTAAACCTAAGACTTGACACTCATCAGCTATCTTTGGTCCAAATCACAATCATGCACAATTACTGGTAGTGGGAGCTTTTGTCGTAGGCACACACAGAGTAATTTATAATGCTGGAAATGCCTTCGCCATGCTCCTAATCGACACTCGAAGTCAGGACTGCATTTGGATCTGTCATTGTCACTTGGTTGTCACACAGAGTCAAATGCAAGCTCTGCATTTTAAATATCACCACTACATCTTCAGTTTCTTATGTTTCAGTAAAGCAGCAAGCACATGTTTGGATACATCATAGGCCATGGCAATGCATTCAAACTTTCAAATTCATATGCACAACCTGAGTGTGGTATTGTGGAACTAAGCAAAACATCTTTAATTAGAAGAAGGGATGTTACCTTAAAATAAATTGACCTTCAATTTTATTCGAAAACAGACCATTAATCCATACTAATTTTTTAAGAGAGAGAGATTTTTTTTTCACCTGGTTTTTATTTTCCCTCCACTTAGTTGTATATGTGGTCTTAGGGATTGAACCTGGATCCTAGCAAATGACACGCAAGCTCTTTACTGCTGAGCCACCTCTCCAACATAATCCATGCTAATTTTTATTTAAAGACTGTTTATAAAATATGAGATTTACAATTATTTACTCTAACGTACTTCCTACTAAGTATGGATAGGATGGGACTATTTTGAAACAATGTGCATAATTAATTCATCATATTTAATTTAATGCACTCTAAAACAATACAAATTACATTGGAATATAAATACATGCATAAAAATAACATGAAAATCATGGATTTGTGACATTTTTATATTACAAACTTTCCCATATTTATCTTTAAATTAATTATATATTCTAAAAAATAATTTTATGTATAGTTTAATGAAGTACTCTCTTACCTCATGTACCTTACAGACAAGATAAAAAACACATTAGTATCTCAGGAGTATTACCTATCCATTACTGCCTTAATAAATTGTTCTAATATTCATGATTTAATTTATGATAATGAAATTATGTATTCGAAAAGGTGTGTGTACTTTTTAAAGTCAACAAAATATCAATTAGTGTACTTCATAATGGCAACAAATTGCATATTTTAACCTCTCTGTAGTTTAAAAATTGATCACAGGATTGAGTACAATGTTTGCCTACAACAAATAAGACATCACAACCAGATTCTGGATTAAATACATGTAGACTATAACAATTAAAATATTGTATTTGCTAACGTGCAAAATAGCTGACAAGACTTGCTTAGACTTAAGAAATTCATAGGCCTAACAATATTAGGTTACAGGAAATGAGCCACTTGTTACTGTCAGCATGCGTTGGGGTGCACAGGTGAAACCCACACTCAATTTGAAGGAATTTCAAAACATGCTGACTGTGCATTTCCTCTTTGCCCGCAATCTAACTTCAGTCTGATGTTGCAAGGTCAAGAGCCTATCCGGAAAGAAGTAGCTCGTGAAAGAGCTTGAAAGTCAAAAGAGGTGGCCAAAGAGGGTGTCACCCAGCGTTCACTTCCCTCCCACCTCCTTTGAAAACCCAGACTTTTCTCCAACTTAGCTAAAGCTTTCTGGAAGTTTGCAGTTCAGAAGACTTATTTGTAAAGTAATTGTTTCCTTTAAGGTAAGATAAAGCTTACACTCTGGTAAATTGTAAAAATGTGTCCCTTTCCTATTATAAAATTTATTTCCATACTAAAAGAATTTATTGAAAGCTCAAATGAATTTTTTTCATCTCAGAACTAAACAAGGGATTGCAGCATGGATTTCACTTTCTATTCAATGCCATCAACACTCTTCCCTTTAAAGATTTATCAAAAATCCTTTCTGCTGACCCTCCCCTTTTTATCTCATCACTTATAACTCTCTTACTTATTACTGTCCCCCCCCCATTTTTTGTCAACAACAGGATCCAGAAAAAGGGACATCTTCACCACTTTCTCTATTTCTTTCTTCACTTGACCTTCAAGAAGGATTGCACTTACCTATCAAGTTCAAGAATATTTGTTAGGACTTTCAAGATGCTGCTGTTACCTGTAGTGGCCTGCAGTCAGCCCTGGCCAGCCCCATGTGTTCTTGGAGATCATCGTCAATGGGGAGCACTTGGACCACGTTTCAGGATGTTTTCAGACAAGATTCCAAAGTCAGCGGAAAACGTTCATGTTTGAACATGGGAGAGAAGGGATTTGGTTACAAGGGTTCTTTCTTTCACAGAATTATTCTGTGTCAGGGTGGTAGTTCCGGGAGAAATCTGAAACATACAAGTCCTGCCACTTTGCTTGTGGCAAATGCTAGACCAAATGCAAACAGTCTCCAGTGTTCCATCTGCTCTGCTGAAATTGAGTATGTGGGATGGCAAGCAGATGGTCTGGAAAGGTAAAAGGCATGGACACCACAGAGGGCATGGAAAGCTTTGGGTCCAGCAATAGCAAGACCAGCAAATTGCCAACGCTAACAGTTTTGACTTCCTTTTTTCTTAACCACAGGACCAGGAGAGCCACCCCTCCTCCACCTACTCCCAGTTCCCTGTATTCTTGCTGTAGTTCTTTGGGTTCCATATTTTCCTTATTCTTCTCTAAGTCTAGCTGGATTACAAGACTGTTTTTGATTTTGAATAAAAAATAAAAACATATTTTAGGGTGTGGAGCCCATGAGATGATGCTCATTATGTGTCCTTCATTTTTCTAGAATCTGAGATTGTGGCTACTTCATCTGCCTTTGTCACTTCTTTCTTTTCCCCGGATGTTTTCTGTCCCATTCATGGACAGTGGGACAGCTAGGAGAAGCCTAGGAAAGAACACTGGGATGAAAAGCACTAGACATGGGGGTACCCCTGGTGGAGTGGATCTTGTCTGTTGACCCTACTACAGCCATGGAACCCATGGTATTGGGGTTGTGGACTTAGAAGTCACTATAAATTGAATCATTGGGTCAATTTCAGTTCTAGGCCTTAGCCTGTTTCTGACCTAGGTGGAAAAAAATCTTCTGGGTACTTTGCTCATACTCATCCTGGGATCCAAAGGCATTCGTTGGCCTGTAATGATGATTGGTTTCCTAACACTAGAAACAGGTGCTTATTGAAGGATAGGGTTATAAGATCCTGATCTCCTTCTCTATCTCTGTCTCTTCCTTTTATAAAAGTGTCACATTTATATAAGTATATGATATATTTTAATTGTTCTATGTATACAGATATAAATTACATATTGCCCTTTTAGGCAAATATTGCAAAACTTTCACAAAAAAATTGTCATAACATATGTTAAATGTACAAATTAACAAGATTCAAGGTGACTTTTGCATATGTTCATATATGGTGCATTTAGCATGTCCACCTGGTGCTTACTAATAATTTACAGAAAAATTCATATGAGTAAGCATCACAATATTTGAATATCCAATAGTGTAGATGTAAAATGTGATATTTATTTTAGTAAATGAAAATATGGACAAAAATATTTCACCCTAATAGCTAGTGGATATATCCCATTCTACTGGCAAGTTCATTATTCTTGAAGAAAGGGTTAAGCACTCTGGGGATTACTAAACCAGTAATGATGCGAGGATTCTGATAGTTCTGTTTTCTGTCTAAGGCTGTGCTCTAATGTTCTCACCATAAAACTACCTGGTGCTCCTGTCAGAAGTCGTTGGACTCTCGAGTTTTCTTTTTGAACCATACAATTATATATATTTTTCACTTGCATTAACCTCAATCAACTCCTAGAGAGTAAGGACATCTTTTAACTGTCAGTTCTTTCTTGGAAATAGTGTACAGACATGCATAAACTTGTTGCTTAAACAAACAACTTTCTTTGGAAGAATATAATCATTATTGGCACACTCGTAAATAAGATTCACCTGTTCAACAGTTCTCACCAAGTGCCAGACGTCATCCTAGGCATTTGGAATATATGATTGAAGTAAATACACACAGATTTCTGCTTTCAGATAGCATAAATTTCAGTGGGAAAATAGAAAGTAAATTAGTCAGAAAGAGTAAGTATAATTAGGTTAAAATGAATAAGTGTAATGGAAGAAAATAAAAATCAAGGTCTTTGGGGGATGAGCAGGTTGGAAGAGGAGAGACCTCTATTGTAACCATGATAATCAGAAAAAGTCAATGAGTGAATTTTGCTATGTATACATCATTCTCTGATTTGGCATATATAAAATTCATAGATTTTTGATTAGCTTAAAATCCACAGAAGTTATGGCTGAAAAAATAACTTCAACCTACTTGATCTGAATAATTCTAAGAAAATTCACTCATGCTTCCAGAGTATAAAGTTGCTTTTTTTCTGGGAAAAAAAAAAACTGTAGCAAGTGACTATTCTAAACTCTCCCCAAAATAGGAACCCAAGGACAGACTGCTGTGCTATTTCTCTAAGAAAGCTGACTACTAATATATCTGCAAAACTCACAGACCATCTGAGAAAATTTGTTAGCAGAAAAAAATTAATGAACGTAATGTTTAGCAAGCACCCATAGCAAAACCTTTTCTATTTTCTTTTGAAATGTCTTAACTAAATGAGAAGGCACACTGATATAACACAGAGGAAACCTTAGAATTAAATTTAAGGTTGTTATTGGAGATATCTTTTCAAGATGTCATCTAGTAAAGGTTTAACCAATTGTTTTTTACTGACAGTTCTTTGATACAGAGAATAACTTTCCTTCTCCAATGCAACCGTCAACTTTTTAGATCAATACTGAGGAAATCATTCTGTACAATACCACCTGTGCTGCAGAGGGCAATTTTCCAATTGTAGAACCATATATATTAGACACCCTACAGAAAATACACACCAAGTTCCAACCATATGTCAAGAAATCTGTCTCTGATAGGGGAACTAAATGGAGCAAAGAAATAAGCTCTCAAGTGTGCATTGTATTCTGAAGGGTCTCACAAGCACATAGAAAATGACAAAAAATGAAGAGAACTTGAGGAGAAAATGTCATACCTCCACTAAGTAAGAGGAAAGCCATAAACTTTGAGTGGCTGACGAGGATGTGATTTTTTCATAGTTTTGCATGTAAATTCGCCAAAAGATGGCTCAGCTACCATGAAGCAAAACGTGTCTTAAGGAAAAGGTGCTAAAGAGGTTCATCATACTGAACATGTAATTTCACAGTCAGAAAGAAGTTCTAGACAAAGGTTAAAACATCTAGGATGGGTTTCTCAATAAATTATCCTGTCAGCAAATAGTAGTACAGTCTTGGATTATACACGTCTATGGTAAGAACATTCTTGTTAAGTGGCCCCTAGGATCACTTCTATCTGTAAAAATCGAAGATTGCATAATATAACTTTCATTTGTGAATCTTTTCTTTTTTTTAAAGAGAGAAACAACTTTATTTCGTTTTTCACATGGCCTTAGTTGCTCCAACACTTAGTTGTGTACGTGGTGCTGGGGTTTGAACCCGGGTCCTCGTGCTTGCCAGGCAAGCGCCGAAACTGCTGAGCCACCGCTCCAGCCCAATTTGTGAATCTTTTGAACAAAACACATATGACAGTTATTCTTCTGAGTGATAAATGTATAATGTTTATTAAGGGCTGATGGATTCTTTCTGTCAATGAATTGCAAGTACAGAAATTCATTTCTATTTTCTATAACAGTGGCGTGCATTTTAAACTTGATTTCTTAGATAACACTTTCATCTAAGGCATAATCTGAGGATATTTCTGTGAGTGACCAGGGTCTCAGAAAGAAGGAAAATGATACTTG
Source organism: Aplodontia rufa (assembly GCA_004027875.1). NCBI lineage: Eukaryota > Metazoa > Chordata > Mammalia > Rodentia > Aplodontiidae > Aplodontia > Aplodontia rufa. Next base: position 67,744 of record PVKS010004758.1, read on the forward strand.
GCTACATTCTGGAGTTTAACAGTTTGAATTTGCTTAAGATTTCAGGTAAAGAATTTTTAAACTGATGAATAGATTAATATGAATTAATCAGATCCATCTTTCAAACATGTCTCATTCTTTTAGGACTTAGATGATGCACTTATTCTGTAATAATAAATGTCCAAGCCTTTGATGTTTGTCAATAATGCCTACTCCTTCTTGATTGTCATTTTGATTGCAAAATATATTGTTGATTCTTAACAGGGGGGATTGCTTATTGTATTTACAGCAAAAGAAAGAAAATGATATGTAACAAAAATGAAAATTATTTTGTGTAACAATTTGTTAAGCTTAGTGTCAAAAATATTTGGAACAGGGCTAGAGTGGTGGCTGGGTGGTTACTGCACTTGCCCAGCAAGCAAGTCCAAGGGTTCAAACCCCAGCACTATGTAAATAACAAAGTGTTGGAGCAACGCAGGCCACATGAAAAGCTAAATGAAATTTATTGTCTCTTTCTCTCTCTCTCTCTCTTTCTTACTGTCCCTCTTTCTCTAATAAAAATAAATGAAGAAAGAATATTTGGAACAAATACAAATATCGATCCTAGAAAATAATAGATAAGTCTCCCAGGAGCAGATATATAGAAAATTAGTTGACGCAAACAAACTTGCATTAGTTTCTTCACATTTTACTTCGATTTCCAAGTGTGTAAGGTTGAGAGATTAAGAATGATTTTATAATAGATATAACACAACCAAAGAAAGAGTAGAAATTAATATTGGTGTATGTGGGAAATTGCCATGATTAACAAATAATCTTTGAAATTGATGTTGTCCAAATTGTGTTTGGAAATTTAGAATGTTAGATTCTTAAACTCATTCACTGATAGAGTGAAAGAAATAAGAATTACAATTTTTAGTTGACAGTGTCTTACACCTAATTATTATTTTCTTTACCACTCAAATTAATTCTTTCATATTTATATATTTACTTCTTTGTTTCTTTTTTCTCAATTTATTTTTCTTATTAATACATTATAGTTTTACATAATGATGGGATTAGTTGTCACATTATACCTAGTTATACACGAATCAGCAATACAATTTGTTCAATATTCATGACACACACCCTTCCACCTCCCTCCTCACATCCCCTAATCCCTTACCTTTCTTCTAGGTCCTATATTGTTCCTAAAAAAAACCCCAAAACAGTGACATAATTCTTATACCTATAAAGAACATTTTATATGTATGGCTATAGTATATACAGTGACATTTATAACTGCTTGGAATATACCTTGCTTTATCTTAGTTTCAACATTTCCCATTCTCCTCCCTTCCTATCATCCCTTGTTATTCTTCAAAATATTCAACAATGGATTAAACATTTACATTTATGTACAAGTATGCAGCATGGTTTGTCCAAATATCTTATGAAGTATCTTGCAACTGTATCTCATGAATGTTAACAGTTTGCATTTTTGTTCTATGGATCTAATACATGAGTTTGTCTACCTTACTCCCAAGCCTGGGTTTAGGTGCAGCCTCCACAAATGAGGGATACCATTTGGACCTTGACTCTCTGTGTTTGACTAACTTCACTCAGCATGATTTCTTCCAATGCCACCCATTTACCTTCAATAGATGCAAAATCATTATTTCTAAGAACTGAGTAGAAATCCACTGTACATACATATATATGTATATGTATGTATATATATATATGTATGTATATACACACACACACACACACATACACACACACACACACACACACACACACACACACATATATATATATATATATATATATATATATATATATATATATATCAGAGCTTTTGGATCCATTCATCCAGTGAGGGACAGCTGGGTCATATGGTGGATACCACCCTAACTTTTTGAGGAATCTCCACACTGCTTTCCAGAGCAGCTGAACCAGTGTGTAATTCCACCAACAGTGTGCTAGTATTCGTATCTTCCCACCACCCTCCAGCATTTGTTACTGTTTGTATTCTTCATTTTTGCCAGTCTAACAGAAGAGAGGTGAAATCTTAATGTAGCTTTGATTTGCATTTCTCTAATTGCCAGTGATTTAGAACGCTTTCTCATGTATTCATTGGCTTGTCCCTCTATGATCTTTTGAATTCCAGAGACTGAGCTGAAAAGTCAGATGTGATTCTTATTGGATTGCCTCTGAATGTGGTTTGGTGTTTCTCCCTTGCCTCTTTCAATATTCTTTCATTGATATCTCTGTTGTACATTTTTAATATGATGTGTCTTGGTGAGCTTCTCTTTTGATTAGACCTATTGGGTATCCTATAAGCTTCCTGAATGAGCATATCTGACTCTATTTTTATATGGGCAAATTTTCCTTGAGAATGTTCTATATCCCTTTCATTTGTGTTTCAATTTCTTTCTGTATACCAATTACTCTTAAATTGTTTTTCTTATTTCATCCCATAAAATTCTGTTCATGTTCTCTGATATTTTTTTTTATTTTTTTGTTATCTGTGCACTCTAGATTGCTCAGCCTGTCCTCATTGTCAGAAGTTCTTTCTTCAAGAGATGAGGTTCTGTTTTCTATAGAAGTTAGTCTATTATTAAAATCGTCCATGGTTCCTCTCATATCATTGATTGAAAATTTTAGCTCTGTTATTTCCTTTTTGAGTATGTCTATTTCTTTGATAATAGTTTTTTATCTCTTGAGTTTTTCACCTAGTCCCTTCATTATATCTTCTTTTAACTCAGAGTTCCTTTTACTAATCAGATAATTGGTAATATTTTCAAGGTTTTCATCTCAATCCAGATCTGTGGCATCCTTTTTAGATGAATGTTGGGTTTGAGGTGAACCTCTTCTTATTTCATTCTTCTTTTTTTTTTTTTTTTTTTTTTTTAGAGAGAAAGTCAGTGAGAAAGAGAGAGACAGAGAGACAGAGAGAATCAATTTTTATTGAGTTTTTCACATGGCCCTCATTGCGCTGACACTTAGTTGTGTACATGGGTGCTGGGCTTTTAACTCATGTACTTGAGCATGCCAGGAAAGTGCTGTAACCACTGAGCCACTGCTCCAGCCTTGATTCTTCATTTTTGAAGAGCTTCTTCTGGGTCTCTGAATTGAGATTTCCTACAGGGGAGGTAAGCAATTCTCCAGGTGGTTTTCCCTTGCAAGTCAAATCTTCAGATCAGCCACCAACTCTTTGATGATCACCTTCTTCCAGATGCTGTTTCTGCCTGGGTCTTCATATTAATCTATCTTTTGGTTCCAGGCTCAAGGTTGCAAATTTGAACCTACCGGAATGTGGGACATCAGGTAAATGTTGCTTCTCCAGACCAGGAACCACCTCTGGTGGGTCCTGTGCAGGTGCTGCTCTGAACTGTGGTTCTACTGGTGGTGTCCTGAGTGCCTTCCAGTGGGACTCAAGCAGGCCCCAATGGACACACAGAGTGTTAGGTAGGCAGGGCTGTTCCAGGAGTGGAACCTCCCCTGGTTGGTCCTGAGCAGGGGCTTCTCCTTTTGGGGGTCCTACTAGTCGTGTCCTTAGCACTTTTTAGTGGGACTCAAACAGGCCCTAAGTAGAATGTGGGTTGTCAGGTAGGCAGGGCTGCTCCAGGTGGGGAACCGTCCCTGATTGGCCCTGAGCAGAGCTGCTCCAGAAGGGGGTCCTACCAGTTGTGTCCTGAGTACCTTCCAGTGGGACTCTATATACTTACTTCTTTTTATTTTTTCCTGAATCATATGAATACTCTTTTATTTTTCTAAGTAACCTCCATTCTGTTTTCCATAATAATTGCACTAATTTACATTTCTACGAACAGTGCACAAAAGTTCCCTCCCCACACCTTGCTTCTGACACTTACATTTTGTCTTTTTTTTATTTGAGAAATTTATTTTTTGAACAACCATACAAGTTTTTAACAAAATAATATAAAATGTATATAGATTCTGGAGATTAGATTTACCCCCAAGAGTGCACCCCCCAATTACCCACCCTTATCCCACCCTTCCCCTTCCTACAATATCTCTAAAAAAGTATATACTAATTCTCAAAAATTTAAATCTATATAAACTGTAATGATATCTATTTGGATTATCCAAATGATGAAAGATATCCTTTTAAATAAATAAGAAAAAGAAATTAACTAAAGAGAAAATTATCTAACATAGCAATCACTCAAGTTCACAGACTTGAGAGTGATATCATCTTTGAACTTTTCAGAGTCATTACAAAGATTTAATTTATATTCTGCAAAATGCTGCCATTCTTAAAGTTCAGTCCAAGTGTTATTTACTGTATTGGAGCATTTAAAATCAACCAAGTACTGAAATTTCCTAATAACAGACTGACATTTCATTTAACCTTTTTAACTAAAATAGCAAATAGAATTTATTTTCTTGAATCGATCATACCGGTAGAGGCTAATCTTTACTTGATTCAACAACACAGAGATAATAATGTGACATACCGCATCCTTCATTAATAGAAATATTGGTTTATTCTTAGGGGAATATGAAGTCATGCACTTTCTCAAATAGAGGGCATACGCCATTATATTAAATTGTTACTAAAAATACATAACATGTTCATTTATTTAGTAAAAATGTTCTTATTAATTATTCTTAGTTTCTAGCAAAAAGACCTTCTTTTAAAATATTTAGCTTAATCATCAGATCTCATTGAGATTATATATAGAAGAAGACACTGAATTACTAAAAGTATATTCAGAATCTGACTAAAATTAATATTCACGTATTAATCATGAGATTTAGGATTAATACATTTTCACAAAATAACTTGAAGTAGAACAAGTATCCCACCAGGAATAGCTAAAAAAGGAGGAAAACTGGTTTTAAAAATACGCATGTGTTTGAAGTTGTTGGAGAGCTACCAAAGCTGGGCCTCCAGCAACCATGACTGTGAAGGCAGGAAAGACTCAGTGAGATGGTCTCCAGTCCCATACCACACTTCCTTCATGGTTTTTCCTCCCTTTTATAAGCAACATGAGACAATGAGATAGAAAGCTCCAAGAATGCCCAACTGAAAGCACCAGCCAAGTGCACATTTTGGAAGCCTCCTAGGGTTAGTGAAACAATGATTGGATTTTAAGGCTAAAAACCTTGTAGGACTTAGATGAACAGGTGAGAAGCCAAACAAGTGAAGGCACCCTGTGCCAGTTCACCACTCGCGATGCATGCCAATTCCGTATAGCAACATACTAAGCAGAAAGCAGCAACTGAGTGGATGAGACCCTTGGTGGTCTTATAGTGCTAAGGAATCAATATGCAGGGCCCCTCAATGAAGAGGACCCACATATACTACAGGTTCTCCAATGGAGCTCCATGAAGACAAATCAAACTTAGATCAAGCCTCAGGAAATGTCAAATTCAATCTCGAATAGATCCAATCCTTAATTTGATTGAGATAATATTGCCCTGTATATTTTCAGCTAAAAAATTAAATACAATTATAGAACATAAATAATAAATTTAAAATATCCTCTTTCTTTTCCATATACATCTAGGAATTTATCAAAATTAAGTTAAAAAAGAAATAGGAAATACACTAATATGTAAATATCTATTTACTTTCTCTATCCACTGATCAGGCCTAGAAGTAATCACAACTCACTAACAGCAAGATGCCTCAGCACCTAGATCTTGCTTTAGACTATCAGTATAAGGAGCCAAAAGTCCTTTAAAGACAAGATTGATTCTAACGCTGGAACCAGGAAACCACAAGAGGACTCAGGAGCACTTTACAGTGCCAGAAACTAAGTACATGCTGGGGATATTTATTTTTTGTAAAGGTGGAGAACAGAGGGAATGGAGGAAACTTAATGGGCAAATCTGAAAGAGTATGAGCAAGAAAATAAGAAAACAAAAAGATAAATGATTGCATAATTAAATGTAAATGGAATGGACTGATCTCCTATGTAGAACTCAAAATAATCTATGTAGATACTCTTCCACCAAGGAGGGGGAATGTAACTCCACGTCCTTGAATGTTGAATACGCATAGTAACCTTCTTCCAAAAAACATAGTCTAAGTGCTGGGTTGGGGTATAACTTTACACTGAAGAATCTGCAGAGCACTTTCTGAACCAGATGATCAACATCAATAAACATCAACAGTGATAAATCATGTTGGTTGTAAGTCAAACATACCCTTGCAATGATTTGATGAGAACGGTACTTTATGAAGGTGCTTTTTCTCCCAGAAATCCAAAGCCCAATCTATATTGATAAAAACAATAAACAAATTCCAATATGGGAATACACCTTACCAGTATTCTTCAAAACAGCCTAGGTCACCAAAACACATGAAAGGTTGAGAATATGTTATAACCAAGAGCAGCCTAAATTAGAGATAGGGCATCTATATGTGAAGTGTGCTCCAGCTGGTGTCTGGTTTGGCAAAAAAACCTCAGGTAAAAAAATTAGGAAATTTGAACAAAATATGCACTGTAGTTAATAATAATGCATGAATATTGATCCATTTGCTGTGACAGATGTACTATACCAAAGATGTTAATAATGGAGTAAACGGGGGGTGGAGGTATATGTGAACCCTCTGTGTCTGTTTTCATAACTTTTGTATATATGCAACACTATTATAACACATAAAGCTCATTTTTCTAAAAAAAATCAATAAGAATTAAGCTGAAATTAAAGGTTTGCAAGCAGACCATTAAACCTTCCAAAGGTTGAGGCTCTCAACCACCACAGACATAAAATAACTAAAATTTTTGTATGAAAAATAATGATAGCTTGGTAAATTACTTTAGAAAAACAATATTTTTTAATGAATCAAATATTTGTAAAATACAGTTGTATAACTGCACTGTTATACAGTAAATTAAGTTAAGGTATAAATAGCAGATGAAAGTTTGCTAAAGAAAAGATAACCAGAAAAAAAGACAAATAACTAAAAAATGCCCAAACTGAAGTGTAGGGAATTCAGAGTGATTATGTGATTACAAAGTTGTTGAACAAACAGTACATGATAGTAATTAAGCATGCACTTTCCTAGTTATGTGCAATTCTTTGTCTCTCAACATTCTTTCTTTTTGAGACTATATCATCTTTTAATCAATTTCTGGTATATGCCAATCAGATATCAATCAAGGTTTTATGGACAAGTTTATTTACTTATTTTTAACAAGAAAAATAGAGATTATATCACAGATCTTTTTAATTTGTTTATTTTATTCAAAACTAAATGATCGCACAAGTATTATTTGGCTTCTCAGGTGAGTAAGGACTAAGCTGCATTATTGATTCTCCCCCTAAATCCCTCCCTCTCCTCCTGCTTTCTCCCCTTCTCCTTCCCCCCTACATATATATGGTTCCCCTAGATTATGTGTTGCTTTGACTTTGGTGAGTCTGGTACATATGCTTTACTACTATTCACCCAAGCCTGGGTTTTGTTTTATCCTCCATAAACAAGGGAAAACATTTGTCCCGTGAGTCTTTGGGTTTGGCTAATTTCACTCAGCCCAATTTCTTCCATTGCCATCCATTTTCCTTCAAAGGTCATAACACCATTGTTTCTAATTGCTGAGTAGAACTCCATAATGTGTGTGTGTATCACAGCTTTTGGATACATTCAACATTTGAAGGGCATCTGGGTTGATTCCATAACTTAGCTATTGTAAATTGAGCTGCTCTGACCATTGATTTTGCTGTGACCCTATAATATGCTGAATCTAGCTGTACTGTGAAAATTTCCAGAAGAAGGATAGCTGGGTCATATGGTGGATCCACCCCAAATTTTCTGAGGATGTCAACATTCACTTAAACTTTATTCTAAAAAGTTAACCTCTCTATGGGTCAAAGCTCTGGCAGAAGTATGACTCTCATGATGTGAAAGGTGGTTCACATCATTTTTTATTATGAACACAGTCTTGCAGAACTTTCAGTCTACATAATCGGATCTAGTTGCACACAATAAATCTAGGAGCTTGACAATATAATATTTTTCCTTCTGATCTAGAGGCTCTGAGATTAAATTTTGGCAATTAGCAAGTTGGAGGGCATTCTTCTATTTTATCCCTTCTCCTTGGCTTTCCAACAGCTGTTGGAGAAAGGAGAGCATGTTTGCACAAGTAAGGCATAGTCCACTTCTTCCTTGGACTCTGGGCTTCCTTGGACATTGGCATTGGAAGATGATAAAATGGACTGCTTCTCTTGGAGACACTGGAGGTGCCCTGTTGGGACTTGATTAGGGCTACCTTTTTCAGTGCCTGAAGAATTTACCACTGCTCCTAGTAGGGGCTTTGACAGGTGTCTGAGCCACGCATACCCAAGAAAGAACTTCAACCTTTTTCTGCTGTTTTGTCTCCACTCAGTGTTACTGGAAAGAACTCAGGATTATCATGTACTGTTCCTCATTCCCACAAAGTGCCCATCTGGCCATAGGAAAACACTCATTAACCTGAAAACCATACCTGAGAAACTCCAGTAAATCTTACTCTTGAAATGTGCTCTGACCAATGCCAGAGCTAGTAGGCAAATCCACCATCACTCTTTTTGGTCCATATTAAAATATCCTGTCTCTGACCCTGTAGATTTGCTAAGTTATCCCCCAGTCTATATTCTGTGTTAACTATCTCAAACATAATTCTGTTTCTTATTTGAGTAGATCTACAGAATATTCTTCTCTTTTCCCAGTTTGGTGTATACTCAGTGCTTTAGAATTTGTGAATCAGATTTCCCTTCTTCACATGGAAATGCTGTAAAATTTATGTGAAGTTTGTATTTATGATACACATTGATATTTTGATATGTAGCATATCAAAATTAAGGAATCTTGTTCTAATATATATTTAAAACAGTAACGAAAATACTGTTAGGCTTCTGTTTGAAGCTCTTGAAAGCCCAATGAAAATGTTACAAATTATACCATTTCTCTCTGTTAATAGTGTTTGCTCAGAATATGCTTTAAAAATTCAGATAAAAATACATCCATTTATTAGCAAATTAAGTCATGCCCAAAGTCATCAGCAGCGTTAATTGCCACCATTTTTGTTAACAATGGGAGCAGTTCTTCTACTTTTCTCTCCCTGCTTCCCATTTCTTCCAAGTAGAGAGGTAACTGCTGCTGGGTTTACTGACTTCTTGACAGCTGCGTTACTGATTGTTGCTCAGCACACTTCATGGTTTTACTTCTTGCAAACACAGAATGGTGTTCATTTTTCTATGTTCCAGTTCTTCCATTCTATGAAGAAGTGCTGAATTGATGAGCTACTCAATAAATGTAACCAGGTAAATCTATTAATTAATTCTCCTCCAAAAACCTTGTAATAGACCCCCATCTATCATCATTTCTGTATATTTAGATTGCTCGTATCAGTTTTTCCTTTAGTGCCTGCCATTAACAAGCATAAGGTTCATCAAAACACAGAGCTTCTCTATTGATTTAATCCTTGGCCCAAAAAAGGAAAACAAGAGGGAGAGACCATGATTCTGCTTCTCTCTATACTTTGGCAGAAAAGAAGGAGGCTTCCTGCAGTTATGGGGAGAATGGGATCTTTCATGGATAACAGGTGCAAGATGTGTGTTCCTTTCAAACCAGGAACTGTAATCTGGTACTCTGCTAACCAAAAACTTAGTGTTCTGCATTAAATAAAGTAGACCAACACTTCTTGCTTCTTTTCTGGTTGCCTAAAAGATATTAGCATTGATCATAAAAATAAAAGGCTTGTGCTCCAAGTGTCTGTGCACCTATGTGTGTTCAATTGCTGCGCACTTCTAGCATTAGAGAAGAAACCATCCCTGGGGCTTACACAGGAATGAGGGTAAACCACATTCTGGAAATTAAACTGACCTCAACGCTGGGAGGATTTTGTCCATGGCTGCTTGGTCCTGTTGCTTTGGGGCTGTGGTAAGGCAGCATATCACTGGTCAGCACTTGGTAGAGGACATTGTTTATCTCAAGGTGGCCAAGAAACAAAAAGAAGGGGAGCAACCAAAATATACCTGTTTCAGGGCCACACCCTCATGTTTCTGGAAAACTTCCAAACAGGCTCCCCATCCCAATAGTACAATGCACCTGGGACCTAACTTAAACACAGGGGCCTTTGGGCAATTCTCATCCAAACCTTAGCAGCACTTAATAAAACCTTAGCAGTCACTAGAAAAAATGAAGGGATAATACCAAGTACTGAATTTTCTCTTCCTCTCACATATTTAATTCCCACGTTTTGAGGCTCTTACTAAATCCAAATTCTATGACCTGCAAGAGAATTTTAGGTGACAACCAAAGGAGCTCAGGTAAAAACTCAGCAAGACCAACATGAGTACCCCTGGCTGCACACTTGGCACGCAGCTGAGGCCTACAACAGACAGCGCTTGGCAGGCGCAGGTGCAGGCAGACAAGGTGGAGGGGTCAGGCACCTGCAGGCCTGCTTTAGGAGATAGCGATGGCAGAGCAGCCGGCAACACCAGGGCCAGAGCAGTCGAGAGGAGACACGGTAGCTGCCACCTAGTGCCATGGAAAGAACTCCAGAGTCCCACAGAGTCTGCAGAATGATCTGGAGGAACTAGAAGTGCTAAAACTCCAGTGGAACCAACAAGGTTGAATTCAGGCAAATACTTCTGTTACCAATTTTTAAAAGCAGTTCTATCATTTATTAATTGCATAACCTTAGAAAATATTTTTTACCTATCTTTAAAATATAAATGATAATAATAGCTATGTGGGAAAATCACTGGGAGGATTGTGTGTGTGTGTGTGTGTGTGTGTGTACATACACGTATCATTATATACAACATAATGTATAATGTATGTCTGTAATATATATCATAATCTATAGAACATAATACTATATAAGTATTATGATTTTCACTACCTAATCCTTTTCCCCAGAAGGCTGGGTCCTAAAAATCATGAATCATATCATTTATAAAAAAAAACTTTATATCACAGTGGGTGAAGGAAATCATAGTAAAGTTAAAACAATAAAACAAAAAAGTTGACCAGCATAAAAATTGTTGCTCCTATATAAATCCCAAGTAAATAATAAAAACAGACACATAAGTGCACATGCTGACTGCTTATTTAAGACACACTTTAAAGCTAGTTTAGGTAGGCAAGGTTAGGAATGTGATAAATGAATTAAACTCTGTCAGTTTCAAACTGTCACTATTAGAATCTAATTCAAATTTAAACAGCAATTTAAACAGTATAAAAGATTGCCCTCATTGGTCCTCCATAATCTTAACCTTTGCAGCTTCCCAAGGAAAAGATAGTAAATTGAATTAATTATTAGCCTTTCACCTTGGGGACCGAGGTAGAATTCAGCAGCTCAGAAGACAGCTAATGAGATTGGTAGCTCATTTCAGTCCCCAGTGTGCTCTAATCCCCAACACATATCTACCTGTCGTATTTTCTGACCATTTCTTTTTAGTGAATAAAAGTCTAAGAAGTCAGATTCAGCTGACATTTACAATCCTCTTTATAAAGTAGTATAATTCTGTATACCAGTAAGGATAGAGAGATGTCACATGTGGGAGATCATGGAAATAAAAGTAAAAGTAGTATACAACCACAGGATTGATTCTAATTGCTCCCCACCATTTCCGGGGTACATTTCTAATTCTACCCACTTCCATTGAGGTGAGTATTCCATTGAACACATATTCATTCACCCATATGGTTAATAAGCACTTACGAGTGACTGCTGTATGTCAGTTTGCAGGCTCTGAGTACTTACCATCATAGAACTTATTGCCCAATGGCACATACAAATAAAATAAAAGGCAGTTTCACTACTGTGTAATTAAAGGATAATTACAGAATGGCATAACCTGTGCCAGGAAGAATCAAATAGGTTTTTTTAATACGATGACATCTAAGTTAGATCCTGAAGAATGAGCAGGCATTAATTGAGCCCAGGACAGGGAAAGAGGACATGGGATAGTATATTCCAGGACATGCGAGGTCCTGGAAATTTAAGTACTTTAAGACTGCAACAAAGAATATGAGAGATGGGTGTTAAAAGAAGGCACTGAAAAGAAAAGTAGGCTCAGTACATTGCCAGACATTTGAGAAAATATGGATTGTTTCCTGAGGGCCAGATCTACTTACAAAGTCATTGCAAGAGAGTGACCTCATCAAATTTCCATTTCAAAACCATCACCCTGCCTCTCTTGGAACTTAGTTTCCGAAGAAGAGTTGATGTTAGCTGCTGTTCCTGCTTCCTGCTGTGAGGAAAGTGTCCTTTGTCTCTGAACCAATAGTCTCTTGGCTTCCTGACCTCTCACCACATGACCCTGTGAAACCATAGCATGTGAATATGTTGAATCAGGAAGGAAAATCTCAGGTGCTTTGCAACGTTTAAGCATCCCTCCATAGCTCTTCTTTATCTCCAACTAAAAAGTATTTAGGTTGTGGATTTGTATATTTTATGTGAATATATTGGGGCTAGAAGTGTGAAATTTAAATATACTATGTGAAAAGAGTTTGGATATCTTTCAGAGTTTTATATTCCTACAAATGCCAAAGTCCTATATTTTCATATTTCTTTTAAGTTCATGACACTGATTTTTAATTGGTTAGTAATTATGATATTACATTTTTATTCAAATTCTTCAGATCCTAAAATTTTTACAGAGCTTCATTTTTCATACTGAAAGCCCCTGAATTTTTAAACATAAACATAAATTCTGGGGAGCGTCACAGAATGGAAATTGGAAAACTCCTAGAAATTTGTATTGGCCCAGTGAACGTTTTCTGCAATTAAAGATGACCGATAACCTACAAGTTAGTGAATAAGGGAATTCAGAAAGTGGGGTGACATCAGCTAATAGCCTGGTGCTTCCCTCCACAAACAAGAACTAAAACAAGGAAATAGAATAACTGTTTCACTGTTTTGTTAAAGGCACAGTGCAGTGGAATGTTCCAGAGATGTTGCAGAGCAGCCTGACACATCATGGCCTTACTAAAAAGGGAACTCACACAGCATGTACTGTCCGGTCTTTGGAGATCAATCTTGCATAAGGGAGACTTGGCTCCTTAGGGAAACAGTCCCCACTCAGGGGCCCACAGTCCCCACTCAGGCCACAGACCCTGAGGTATTTGCTCCTGGATAAGCCTATAGTTCTGGCCAGTCCTTAGCCCAGACTTGGAGCTGCCTGCTTACTACACCACTACGTTGCCCAGCCAGAGCCCTGCTGCACCTGCCAACGTGACACCCTGCTCTCTGAGGGCGGGTGAAGAAGCCAGGCAGCTGCTCCACAGTCCCCGACCTACTAACCCCTCCCCACAGAGACCCACCCACCGTCCCACAGCTCCAGAAAGCACCGGGTAGACCGTCCTGATCAGTTCAGCCTGCAGAGGTCCCCAACAGTCAGACAGTCAACCCATCTACCCCTGCAGTTACCCCCAAAACAGCTACTGGCTCTATTCACTGACCCACTGTCATGGGGTTGGGTAGCTAACTGGCCACAAATGGGTGGCCAAGGAAAAGACAGTGACCAGTGACCAAAAAACACAGGAAGACTTACCTGACAGAAAAACAGCCGGAAGATGGGGGCTTGGAGTGTTAAAACCTCCCCAGCCTTAATTAGGAAAGCCTACATTTCTGGACCATGTCTTCAGAATCTCCCTTATCAAAGTATGTCACAACCTCAATCACCCCAACAGCCAAAACATCAAGACACTCACAAAACCTCTTGGTTACCTATTCACATGATGATGAACCAATTAAGGGGGCAGGCAGCTGAGGTTCAAAGCAGAGGAGTGCAATTTCCCTAAAATCCCCACTCTGTGAGTACCAGGCCATCCCATCTTGGAAGTGGTCCAGGTAACTCCTAGACTGCCAGCCAGAATCAAGAGGAAGACTTAGGTGAGAATCTGGAAAATTCCTGGGAATCCCTGATAAAACTGGAAGCAGGAGGACAGGCTGTTCCACTTCTCCCTCAGACATCCCCCTTTCTCCTTTGAGAAATCACCTATAAACTCAAGCCCGTTACTCTGAGCAAGACGTCTGAAGTTTTTCTGGCCTTCCTTATTGCAAAAATCGAGATGCCTTCCTGCCGCCTCAGCAGGGCGGCACAAGAAGGGCACACACTCTGTAACCATGGGAAGCCTCCAGTGTCCTCGCTCACCTTCCCTTGACTCTGGAGAGAGGTGCAGTAGTCCTCTCTGAGCAGATAAAATCAATGACCAAGGAAAAAGGAGAGAAGGCCCGAGTGAATGAAGTCAGAGATGATAAAGGAGACATCGTGCCTGCTACCATAAACTGACAGACACACAGATAAAATCAATGACCAAGGAAAAAGGAGAGAAGGCCCGAGTGAATGAAGTCAGAGATGATAAACTACAAAGGATCCTCAGGGACTCTAATGAACAAGTGCATTCCAGTGAACTGGGAAATACAAAGGGAATGGCTGAAGTTTCAGACATATACAACCCACCCATACTGAACCATGAGGGAATAGAAAATCTGAACAGACCAGTAACAAGAACTGAGGTTGAATCAGCGATAAATTCTCTCAAGAAAGAAAAGCCAAGGACAAGAAGTCTTCACTACTGATTTTTACCAAACTTTTTTTAAGAGAGAAGAACAGTGTGTGTGTGTGTGTGTGTGTGTGTGTGAGAGAGAGAGAGAGAGAGAGAGAATCAACTTTATATAGTTTTTCATCTGGTTTCTGTTGCTCCAACAATTCATTGTATACATGGTGCTGGGGTTTGAACCCAGGTACTCGCACATGCCAGGCAAATGCCGTAACTGCTGAGCCACCTCCAGCTCCTTTACCAAACATTTAAAGACAAACAAATGTCAGTTCTTCTCAAACTCTTCCCAAGTATTGAGTGGGAGGGAACCCTTCCAACTCATTCTACCAAAACCAGACCAAAAAAAAAAAATATATATATATATAGGCCACTATTCCTGAGGAGCATAGATACAAAAATTCTTCATAAAATACTAGCAAAGCAGACCCATTTAAAATTATTATACTCTACAAGTAAGGGAAATTTATCCTAGGATGCAAAGATGGTTTAGTGTACAAATAGATAAACAGAACATATCTCATCAACAAAATAACCTGCTATTTATGCTCATCTGATGAACTGTGCAGTTACACAAAGGCCAATAAAATCCAATATTCCATCATGATAAAAACCTTCAGAAAATAAGGTAGAGAAGTAATATACCCAATACAATAAGATATATACATGACTGATCTTTAGCCTACATTATACCGAGGAAGAAGTAAAATAATTTCCTGTAAGTTTAGGAAAAAGACAAGGAAATACGTTTTCACAATTCTTATTCAAGATAGTATTGGAGATCTTAGCCAGAGCAGTAGGACAAGAAAAAAAAATTAAAAAATAGGGAAAATGAAGGTTGAATTTTCCTTGTTTGAAGGTGATTGAATTTCATATACAGAAAAATCTCCACCAAAAATCTTTGAGAACTAACAAATTCAATGAGGTTGCAAGATGCAAAACACATATAAAATTGTGTAGTTTTTAATACACCTATAATGAAATTGTTAAGAAAAAGTTGAGAAAATAATTCCATTCACAGTAATAATAAAAGGAAGAACAAAAATAAAACATTCAGGATACAGATCTGGGCATAAATGGTGTGGATGTGACCTCCCAAAGTATAGGTAACAAAAGCAAAAATTGATAAATAGGATTATAACAAACTAAAAGCAGATACACAACAAAGGAAGCATCAGGACACACAAAACAGGAGAAAGTATTTGCAAGCTATTTACCTTAAAAGCCACCTATTTCCAGACCATGTTAAAAAACTCAACTCAAACAACTCAGCCAGCAGGGAAAAATAAGAAGAAAACATGCAAATGATGTGAATAGACATTTCTCAAAAAAGGTTATACAAATGGCCAAAAAGCATATGAAAGGAATGCTCAACATCACTATTCATCAGTGAAACGCAAATCAAAGTCACAAGGAGATACTGTCTCACCCAAGTTAGAATGGTTATTTCCAAAAAGGAAAATAACTAAACAAATGTTAGTAAGAAAGTAAAGGAAGAGGAATTCTCATGCACTGTTGGAAGGAATGTAAACTAGTGCAGCCATTATGGAAAAATATTATGGAAGTTTCTCAAAAAGTTAGGAATAGAACTGCCATTTGATTCAGCAATCCTACTACTGGATACGCATCCAAAGGTGTATTTCAAAGAGATAACTGAGAAAGCATGTTTACTGCAGTACTCTTCACACTAGCAAGCATATGGAATCGATATAGATATTTATTGAAAGATGAGTGGATAAATAAAATATACACACGTATGTACACATACATGTGTATGTGTACACAGGTGTGTGCATGTATATGTATATGCATTGGAATATTATATAGCCATAAAAAGAATGGAATTCTGCCATTTGCAGTAACATTGATTGAACTGGAGGACATTATAGTAAGTGAAATAAGTCAGGTACCAAAAAAAAAAAAACACTTCATATTCTCAAGTATAGAAGTTAGCAGGGGAAATCAAATAAAGGTATCCGAGGCTCAGAGAGGGAAGTCTGAAGACAAGATGTTTAACAGTTACAGAGGTATAGCTGGATAGAAGGAATACTTTCTAATGTTGCATCTTACAGTAGGATAACAAATGCATTACACTAATAGCTAGTAGGAAGGATGTTGAAGATCCCCAGCACACAGAAGTGATATATGCCTGAGGTAATAAATATGCCAATTATCACTATCTAATTTGAACTAAAAACTTGGAATGGAAATATTAATATAATAGAAAACTTGGAATTAAAATTATCTGGGTAAAAACAAAATATTTATTCCTTAAGTATGCATTTGGGATCTAATAAGCCCCATATTCCACTTTGTTCTTTATTATAAAATTTAAACAATGCTATAGTCAAAATTGATTGTGGCAGTAACAAGAATGTCTTTAATGGGGAAGGATTTTTAAATAAATGTTGAAGGAAATAAAAACCATTCTCTTTGCATATGGATTTTGAAATATTAAGTTTGTTGCACTGGATAAATAAATTTGAGATATTTAGACATTATCTTTCCTTCTAAGTCCTTCATCATTTTTCTACTACATATGATAATTCAAAATCAATTTACTCATGATCAATTAATAATAGTAATAAAAGGGGCTGGAGTGGTGGCTCAGCGGTTGGGCCATTGCCCAGCATGCGCAGGTACACGAGTTCGAGCCCCGGCACCCACGTACACAACTAAGTGTCAGAGCAAACAGAGGCATGTGTAAAATTCAATAAGAACTGATTCTCTCTGTCTCTCTCTCTCTCTCACTGTCCTTCTCTCTTAAAAAAAATAGTAATAAAAATAGTCCTATTTTTTCCCATTCTGACATAAACACCTTAACTTTCCAAAGATAAGCCACAAAGGAAGGCTGATTCTCTGCTCTGGGTCTTCTTGTTTCTATGAAAGAACCAAAAGAACAAGGAACTCTAGGGACCCCAGCACAGTGCAGCTAGCCACAAGGCCCCAAGAAACTCACCAGTTCCTGCAGCTGCTTATCTAACATGAGGGCTCGCTTGGATCTGGGCTTGTAGCTCAGAGGCAAGGATATATGAACTCACAAATGAAGCATGTAGCATCTCCCAGAAAGTAGATTTTCCTTGAAGATTTGGGAGACAGCGTGTCAAACCATGGCCCTCTTAAAAGTGCTGAAACAAAATCTGCAGTTTGTTTATACTTTGACATCCCAATCTGGTGACTTTTCATAAAGTTATGACAGCAGAAAACATTTGTGCATCAATAAATTTCATACTGGGTAATAAGGTGGTTCAGTCATCCAGGGCTTGGTGAGGGCTGGCTCCAGGACCCCCACAGACATCAAGATCTGAGGATGTGCAGGGTCTTCATATAAATGGCATGGGAAATGCATGTGACATGTACACATCCTCCCAGTCACTTCACATCATCTCTAGATTACTTATAATACTTAATATCACATCAATGTTATGTACATAGTTGTTACATTGCATTTTTAGGGAATCATTATTAGGAACAACATCTGTACACATACAGTAGAGACATATTTAAAAAAAAAATTTCTATCCACTGTTGACTGAATCCCCAGAATCAAAGCTCAGATCCAGAAGGCGTCTATGATTTCTCTCCCATCTGAAATACCTGTTATTGCAAAGAAGAAAACAGACATGTTAACATCCTCCGTCTGCTGAGAGGACTAACACTAATTCACCAGAGTACACGTATCAGAACTCCCATGCAGCAGCTTTCTTCAAACATTAGCTTCATACATACTACATGAGAATTTTCATAATTGTTCCTGGTCAAATGTTTCCTGCCTTGTTCCTAGATGTATACTCCTTACTATCCACTCATGCATTAGGGGAAAATGTTTCAAGAATTTTGTTTGGAAAAATATTGACATCAGCTAATTTAGTCTACTACTATTTTATTTTATTAAAATTGTATATATCACTCCTTTTATTATTACCATATCCCTTCATTCCATACCAAAATTTGTTTCTGTATTGCAGAATAACTGATTCTAGCTCCATTTCCAAGCATACATCAAAATAGCTGCTATTTTCTTCTTCATTTTTATAATAGTATTCTGCAAATGTCAAGGATTGTTAGCTGAACAGCTTTGTATTAAATTCAGGTTCTACTATTCATTTATGCATGCTAGGGAACCAAGTACCATTTGCCCTAACTTTTTGAAATCCTATTTTCTCCTTCAAAGGGTCAAGTGATGTAAAGTAGGCTAAATAATAATAATAATAATAATAATAATAATAAAATAAATAAGCTTCTTTATCTGAGAGGAAATCAGATCTAGTAAGCTGCTTATTAATATGAATGTTTTTAGAGCCCCTCTTCATTGTCACCCTAGTTTCCCTTTTCCATTTGTTAATGACCTTTTCTAATGTTCAACCCAAAACTAGTGTGTTCCAAGTATTATTTCCTGAGATTTGTCTAGACACTTAGAAGTCACATCACATTTAAGGTCAGTTTAAAGAAAAAGCATGTATGGAGTGGCTGCTTTAATCCCAGAAAGAAGCCCATGGCAAAGGCATGGCTCACACCACTGGTGTTGGCTTCCTGGTTCTGTTGGCAGCAAGATCCCAGGTCTAGTCCTATCGCTCAGTGTTTATGTTCAAAGAATGTCTAAGTCGTTCTAGCAGATGTGGAGATGCCATCCCCCTGTGTGGTGAGTTAGGTCAGATTGCAGAGAAGAGCAAGAGCGGGTAGGAGATGCTGGAGGGGAGAGGAGTGTAAGGAAGAATCCCGCACTTGCCTCTGCATGAGTCCCATCAGTGCCAGCACAATTTTAAGGAGAAACAGAAACAAACTACCTAAGCTTTTCCTAACTCCCGGAGGGGTCCATGTTCAACACACTCTGTTCGTACTGCAGGGCCTGCATAAGATTTATCTGAGTTTCTTTAATGTTTTGGAGCATTAGTGTCTTACAGGAAAATAGAAGCATTTCATATTTCATGTAAATCTATTTTTAAGGGGAAATATCCAAGTAAGTGAAAGAAAGAATTTCAGTTAGTTATGAAAAACTAAGGCATAAAAAATAAAATATAAAAAATGGAGCAAACTGTCTTGAAATTGGATCCAAACTTGTTTGGAAATATCTGAGTGACCAGGGTAATAAACTAACCTAAGCCATTTTTTAGAGGTGGAAAAGTTTTGAGGAGTTAACATTCTGATATATCAGTGGGGGATTGGTAAGAAATGGCCATAATAATAATGAATGCCAGGACTCAGGACTCCTTTAGGTAAATGTAAATTTTTTTTTGAGAGCAAGAATCAACTTTATTTAGTTTTTCATGTGGCATTTGTTGTGAACTTGGTGCTGGGGTTTGAACCCGCGTACTCGTGCATGTAACCACTGTAACCGCTAAGCTACCGCTCCAGCCCCTAAATCTAAATATTTTTTAAAAACAATTTTTAAATTGTAGGTTTTAAAGCTAGACTTTCCCTTAAACATGAGGATGTCATGTTCTGGTATCTATGTACAGACCATTTCAATGAAACAGGATTAGTTCATCTACCATTTCCCAAATTCCAAGAACAACCCATGCATGTCCTAACTTCAAGAGCAAAACTGGAATCTCTGGGCTAAAATGGGAGCATTCAATAAGCAATTAACTTCTGTGTGGTTCTAGAGTGCTGGAAGGAGGGCAAGCTTCTGACTAGCAGGCTTCAGGGACAGCGGAGTGTAGTTACCTTGGCACAGACAAGTCCATTAACTGAATAATTAAAAGAGCACTTCGCCCTCATTTTCTGAACAAATTCCAGTTTGGCTAATTATATGCACTTATCGCCATTTTAATCTCTGTGCAATTTCAGCTAGACTCAAACTTTTCCTCAACCCTCTGTCCTAAAATAGTAGTCTGCTGAGTACGGGGTATTATTCTTCTACTCCTGCTGGTGCCCAACTGGTTGGCACTCTTCCCAGGAAGTAGAGTCTTTAGTTTCCAATGAGTGCATTAAAGCGGAGCCTAATCTGAGGAAAACTTAAGCCTGATTCGATGGCTCCCTAAGGATTCTGGGAAACTAAAATATTAATATTCTAAAACACAATCAACAGATCACCTTGGCTATTGGGAAGACAGTGCCCATATGAAACCTTGAAAATGTACCGCATGTCTGCACTCTTTAATCAATAAGGGCTGGAGAGAATTACTAAACTAAAACATGAATAGTATGAAGCACAATCAACAGGCTACTTTGGCTATGGGAAGCCAATGCCCACATGAAGCCTTGAAAATGGACCACCTGTCTGTGCCATTGAATCATGCAGAATTACTGTTTCAGGCCTTCACAGGTTCCCATAATTTTTCTTTCCAGGTGGAAATGGTTGTATTCTCCAATTTTAGGCTCTCTCTCTCTATTCCCACAAAGTGAAATTTTATAATCTTACACACACACACACAAACGTCTCAGACCATATCAATGTTGTTAAGTGACACACGACCATGTATTCATATGTTGACTAAATATTAATACATTAACCACAATGCTATTGTAATCATTATGTAGTACAATTGTATTAATGAATTAAATATATATTAATATTAAATAGATGTCCATATATTTATTTTATGTGATATTATTTATACATATATATACTTCTTTATAAAGTCAAAATCCAAAAGCTGCCTGAAGTTTTATAAGTGAACCAGGCTAGAGTTTTAACATGTGCATCTTCACATGAAATACCACTTTATCAATAACCAGTATAAAAATGATGTATTTTAAAATGAGGATCTAAACAGGTGTGGTGGTATTTACCTGTAATCCCAGATGCTCTGGAGCCTGAGGCAGGAGGATTGCAAGTTCAAAGCCAGCCTGAGCAATTTAGCATGGCCTTAAGCAACTTAGCAAGACACTGTCTCAAAATAAAAAAATAAAAAGGGTTGGGGATATGACTCCAAGGTTAAGTGACCCTGGGTTTAATCCCCAGTACCAAAAAATAATAAGATACAATATGGTATCTATGGTAAAGGATTAGAAAATTTTAGTGGTTGGGGATATGACTCCAAGGTTAAGTGACCCTGGGTTTAATCCCCAGTACCAAAAAATAACAAGATAAAATATGGTATCTATGGTAAAGGATTAGAAAATTTTAGTGGTTTCCAAAATTGATATGAATTTTGATTGAAATTTAGATGTTTTACATATATCATTTAAGAATTCACATGCATATAATTAAAATAATTAAATTTAATTCTAACATGTGTTAATATCAAATATACATAAATAGTCTGATGTAATAAATTTAGGAGTATTTGAATAATTATTTGGTTTATGGTAATAATACATTTATAAGTGAATTAAGTTTCAGAATGTTAGAATTATTTTTAACATATGTTGTGGAAAGCACACTAAATTTGAGAAGTATGTTTGCAATAACTTTCAAAAATGTAGGCCAGCTGAATCTTGAAATTCACTTGGGGATATGGGCAGAGAAAGCTTTGAGAGCTTACCCCATACTTTGATTTGTATGCAGCTGTGGCTACCCACATAAAGAACTTCCTGATGAGTGCTCAGGGTGAGTAGAGAAGGGAGCTGATTATTTAATTATGGCTAATTATTCTCCCCAAAACACATAGGAGACTGGCTGGTCATTATTAATTTTATATCAAATATGGGCTTATAATTTTGGCAAGATCCTGGAAAGTTTGATGACCCTATTGCTTGTTCTATGAGTACTTTGTGGGGTTGATGTTGGCATGAGGTGTACATTGTAGGTACTCAATACATATTGGATAATTGAGCATGGCTATTATTAGATAATTATTAAGGGTATATTACTAAAATGGAAATTAATGTGGATGAATCCAATAAAATGTTACTAAGTCTTATCAAGTTTTAGTTATCTGACGGTACCTAATCTGATGGTGTCTGAAAGACACCGAAGAGTGTAAATGTGAATTGGGAAGCTAATCTTTTCTTCTTAAAATGACCTACAGATATAATCCTGAAAATATATGTAGTTAAAAAGAAAGAAAAGGCTTGAATACTTTTCTTGGACAATCCAGTATTGATGGAGCACTAAATTCTCTTTGGATTTTCTTTATATCATCACAATCAGTGTCTTTAACGTTGTCACAGTTATTTCCTCTTTTATTCCTGTTAGTCATAGTAGAAGTAGAGCTTGCAGCACTGAGGACTGAATTTAGGGCCCTGCACATGACAGGCAGGTTTTCTACCACCAAGCTACCTCACCAGTCCCCCACTACTTCTCAAATGGTAACCGAATGAAAATGCAAATTCAAAATGTAGCAAAAATTCCTCTGTTTAGTTCCTTTCAAAACATTTTTCCATGTTAAAAATCTGAATATCATATCTCAGTAAAATTATTAGAAATCACTCTGAACACATTTTA
>PVKS010004759.1:0-90489 GCA_004027875.1 Aplodontia rufa
CATACTCCTTTGAACTGAAATTCTTGGGTTAGCTTTGAGATGTGTAACTCATACATAAATGGTTAGGAAAATGCTGGGCTTGGTTAGAGATCACAAATGAGTGATCCACAGTCCACATGCAGACCACAAAAGTGCTTTCTTTGGCTTGCATAGTGTGTTATCTGTGTGTATGTGCACAGTGGCAGGTGCACACACAAACGTGTGTGTGTGTGTGTGTGTGTGTGTGTGTGTGTGTGAATTTAATGCATATAGTCTGTGTTTCCTAGGGTCCCCACTCTCTATTTCCTACCCATGGCCCAGTTCAATTCATACGTTTATCTTGCCAGGCTGGCTGAATTAGCAGCTCTACAGCAAGCTGGGGAGAAGAGAAAAACAAAATCTAAGATCACAATATGTACTGAAACCTAATAGTTTCTTGACAAGAATATGTAATTACTAATATTTTTATTCATGGACATATGAAAAAATAACTTTAAAGGTAAATGGGAAGTAATGTTTGAGAAGTCTGCTTTAAAAATGCGTTTATTATAAAAGATTTTTAAATAGTTTAACATAGGAGTTAGGACAAGGAATTATGAAAGGGGGTTGTCTTCCTGAAAGAGGTCATCTATCAAAAGCTTTACTTTTGCATTGTTTGCTTTATTATTTATGTGGTATTGGTTTATCTATGCAAAATATTTATGTACATATAAATATGTAGAATCAACCACACAACTTACTTGTCAAGAGCACAACTTTGCCATGTAGGGTTATCTGGAAGGTCCCACAGCACCACCTAGTGCCCCAGATTTTATTTTGCATAATATTTTTATAAATTAAAAATTCTGATGACCACATTTTAAATGAAAATACTGAAATAAATATATTGCTCAAGCAGTATTTTAAGTGCAGTGATATTAACCAGATTCTTACATGTTTAATTTAAATTTTTAAGCAAAACTCTTAAAAATGATGATTGTATAACAGCTGTATAAAAATTCTCTGGTTAAAAAAAATGTACTAATGTTTCTAATTTACAATCAAAGACACGCTTTAGAAGCTCATTCCCTTGTGTGTGATCTGATGGAATGTAGTAATTTTGTCCAAAGCAGGTGTTTATTCCTTGTATTTTTTATTTGTTGTTCTATAATAAATTGATTTTCCTAGGCTACTGCTTGAAGTCCGCAAATTTTAAGTCTTCATAGATTATACCAGTTAATACCACATACCACAAATCTTTTCAATTTCAGGCAGAAAATTGTGTAACCACTTTTTAAACTAGTTTGTGAGGTATTTAAAGATGAATGAAAGACTTCTACATTAAAAAAATAAAATGAATCAAATAAAAGAATGAGATGTATTTATTCTTTTAGGGAAAAGTACTCTAAAAAGCATATTGAAGTAAGGAAATATAAGGCTAAGTGCAGATATTGTGTGTAACATGATTCTCTTAGGAAAACTACTTAAATTTGAATAATTTATGAAGGCTAGATGGATAGGCTGGTAAGTAAAGGAATGGATGGATCCTGGTGTGTTTTTTTTTTTTTTTAAGAGAGAGAGGGACTGCAAGAGAGGGAGAGAGAGAATCAATTTCACTTAGTTTTTCATCTGATTTTCATTGCTCCAACACTTAGTTGTGTATGTGGTGCTGGGGTTCAAATCTGCATCCTTGAGCATGCCAGGCAAGCACCAGAAACATTGAGCCACCACTCCTGCCCCTATTTTTGTCTTTTTAAAGAGTCACAAAAAATGTTTATGGGGTAATTAGGGTGCTGGAGAATTTTGCTTCATTTTGTACTTTTCTATACAACTAAGATTTTTTTTCCTAATGAGATTGATGTATTTGTTTAAGGTCAAGGAGATATGAGTATTAAAATTATGAATCATTTCATTTTTTAAATATTCTTCTGCATTAAAAACAAAGACAAAGTTTTTAATTTTAAGAAGAAACTAGAGTTGCAAGACCAGGTAGGCAGTCATCTAGGCTTATCTTTTTAGACGGCACTGTGATAAGTTATTTTCTGTTATACAATTTGCAAGCTCCAAGAAGGCAGAGAATTTTGTCACTTTTGTCATACTGTATCTTTGTGGCAGATACATTCTAGAATAGTATCTGCCACAAGGTAAGTGCTCAGTAAATGTGAGTGAATGAATGAGAATATATTGCATTGTGTCCAACTGTTGTATAGAACACTATCTGGTAATGTGGTGCATTGTAGTGGAATTTACTCTGTTTGCATACGTAAATACATACGTGTGGTTACATTCTCACGTCTGATGTCTTTAAAATGTGAGCACTGATAAGAATTAGTTCAAGGTTTATAATATCAGAACCACTCAATTGTACCTGCAAATGTTTGTATGTGTCCAGTTTTTATTTTTGTCAATTCTTTTTTTTTTTAAGAGAGAAGGACAGTGAGAGAGAGAGAGAGAGAATCAATTTTCATTGAGTTTTTCACATGGCTTTTGTTGCTCTGACACTCATTTGTGTGCGTGGGTGCTGGGGTTCGAACCCGTGTACTCATGCATGCCAGGCAAGTGCCGCAACCGGAGGAGCCACCGCTCCAGCCCCTTTTTGTCAATTCTTAATACAAAAATATGCATTTACATTAACTTTAAGTCCAATGAGATTAAATTTAAATGATTGCTAAAGAACAATAATCATCTCCCTTTTATATTTCAGTTACTGATAATTCTATCATGGAGACTTAATGATTGCTACTTTTAACTGCAGTTTCACTTAATATCAATCATAAAATGCTAATTATTCATTAAATATACTCAATTCCTAATTACTTCTTTAAAATTCTACGATATTGTATAGCTTACATCTTGGTGAAAATCCATTCCTAGGCATAACTTATATTGTTTCTTTTTAAACATACAATGGTTGTTACTCATGAAGTGTGCATAGATTTTTTTTTTTTAACTGTCAAAGTGTGTAGAAGTTGCCCTCTACTGGGGAAGCAGAAAAATTATGTGACATAGATTTTTCAATTTTCTTAAAGTCTCTTTGTTAAATTTATTGATATCATTTACCAAGTGACCACTTCTTGCTCTCTCTGGCACTTTTAAGTTCCAAAGATATTGAAGTGCTTAGTAGAGAATATTTATCTGATGTGAACATACCTACATCCATTTCTGATTTTTAAAAATTCCCTATTTACAACACCCAGTAGTTAAGGTCCAGAGTAATTGCAATAAGATGCATCTTTACTGAAACATTAAATAATAATAATTTGTATAATTACGCAAAAGGAGTTAATATTGTGTTTAACAATTCATCCTAGGAATTTTTGGTATGAAAATATAATTACTCTAAAAGTTCTTTTTTCTAGCTCCTTTGCATTTTCCTGGTTATAGATGAAATTTGTGGTAAAATGATTTACTTGTTCTAATAATTGTTCTACTTATTATACAAAAAAAAAAAAATGTCACAGCCATAAAATGGTTTAGAGCCCAGGATCCATCTCTGTGTTGTTCAGATCCCATTACACATTTTACTTCTGCCCATTGATATTTAATAAAAATAAACATATTATTAGGTAGAAATCAATTTAAATTTGACACCAGTGGCAGATGGTAAGTAGGGAAAGAAGAAAGTTTCAAAAATCCTCCCACGTATCTGAATTATGCTGCCTCTTTGTCTTATGAATGGGGATTTGGGGACCAGTGATGTCCACATGGGGTTCACATCCTTTTTAGGATCATTTGGTTAATCAGCCTCCCTCTCCCGACTCAGGCCTCTGAGTCACAAACTTCAGGGCCTGTTTTCTAGGCTACAGGAATAGTTCTGGTTAAGGAATATTATCAAAACCAGAGTAAATCAGACTGCTGATATATGAGACAAGGCAAGTGGAGTGCAGCTGTCTCCATTCATTTTGTCCATCTCATCCTCAGTATTGATCGTCACAGCTAGATCTAACAGCAGCGTGTGCTGTCGTTTAGACACATCCAAAAGGAACACATGAGCTCTTCCACACCCACTCATTTCACATGTGTAGATGGCCTGTGTTTGTTTTTCTGTTGTTTGTAGTGGTAATGTTTTTTTGTTTTTGCTTTTGTTTTTGTTTTGTTTTCCCCGTAGACTGTTCATTTGTGTTAAAGGTCTGTTATAAGTGTGGACACTAGTTTGGATTAAGCCATTATTTTAAATGTCTAATTTTTTAAAAAATCAGTTTTTAATCATTCTAGAAGTTTATTTTAATATCCAGAGGCCCTCATTAAGAACTGCCTCTTTCCCAAACCTCCCAGAAGTGATTTCTTTTTCTCTATCCTCATTGGCCCTCATAATATTTCTTGCCTCTGTCTTCCACATTTCTACCTTTACTTTTGCAAAATTTTGTAAAAATGTTCCTCCTTGGACTTGTTGGCAATTTATGGGCTTTGGGGGGATATGGAGGGAAGAGAGCACCATTTCAAGAATTGATTTCCTTCAAAAACCCTTTCTCAATTAGAACCCTCTTCTAATTTTCATATCTATATCTTTTTTCTTCCTTACATGTATGGTAAGTCATCATACATATAGGTAACATTTTCAGGTTTTCACATGTGAGCTCTGCTATGCTCCAGTGGTTAGTAAGAGGCAGTGTGGCATCTATATTCCTGAGAATATAGAACTAGGCAGGGACTATGAAACACCTCTATGCTAGTCCTTGTGTTTCTATGATTTGAAGCTGAGTAAGGGATACTGCCTCCTTGGACCTCTGCTTCACGATCTGTAAAATGACGGAGCAAATTATTATTGTTGTCCCTTTTAGCGAGAACTCCTTGATTTCTCTAAATGCTTGAAGAACTCTTAACTAGAGTATAAACTCAGAATGGTGGAGACCATGGATTCTGCAGCAAGAATGTGCTTCCCATTCTGCCCCTTATTGTTCAGGGTTTCTTTAAAGTTTTTCTTTCTGTGTACCTCAGTTTTCTTCTCTGTAAAATGGGAATCATAATGATGCCTTTCTGGTAGGGGTGTTGTGAGGACTGAATGAATTAATACACGGGAAGAGCCTGGAAGAGTTCCTGATATGCAGTAGGTGTTCAGTAAATGCCTAGCTAGCCTCATTATCATTATAAGCATAAGGCTCGTAAAGCCTTTCAGAAGGTATGCGTTGCCTATCAGATGGGTATGCTGCTTCCTGAGAGAAGCATTGGTAGATATGCGTTGATTCATTTGTTCATTAGTTCAGAGAAAAATTCAACTCAAGTGCCTAATATTAGCCAAGTGTTGTTCCCAATGAACAGAGTGGCAGATACACACCAAATCTTTAAAGCCAGTAGGAATAAATATCCACTGTCACTCTAATGACCTAAGAGAGTTAGTTGGTGCATTAACTTCATTTATTTCGATACCATTGACAGGTACATTGTGTGTGTGTGTGTGTGTGTGTGTACATATGTGTCTTCTTTGACCTTTGACCCTATTTTAGTTAATATTATATTTTTTAAAAAAAAGAGAGAGGACAGTGAGAGAGAGAACGCGCACGAGAATCAGTTTTTATTGAGTTTTTCACATGGCTTTCGTTGCTCTGACACTTAGTTGTGTACGTGGGTTCTGGGGTTTGAACCTCGTGTACTCGCGCATGCCGGGCAAGCTCTGTAACCGCTGAGCCACCACTCCAGCCCCCGGTGTTATATTTTTTTGTTGATTTGCTCATCCATTGTCTGTATATTTTTCTATTAAATGCACTACTTTTTCCTCTGTGCTCTTTTGGTCACAGCTTCCTTCCTCTGGGACCATCTCCTGACCTCCCCACGTTTGTTTTGATTGCCTCACCTCAGGACACTTCATACAGCTTAGTCATAGTCTTGTATGCCCCCTTTTCTCCCCTATGAAACTGGGGTAGCCAATTTACTTATGGGGATTTTAAATTAGATTATGTGTGAGAAGCACTTAGCACAGTTTCTAGTTCATTCTGCACCTCAGAAGATGTTGGCTATTGTTATGATGGGAGCATCGGGGATCAACTGAAGCAGGAATTCTAAAGCAAGAAATGCCAGAGATCCCATGTGTAAGTCTCAGCCACAGGAGCTTGGGCCAACCAGTGGGTGATGTGGAACCATCCTGTTGATATTTTGCAAGAGCTTTACTTCTTGTGCCTAGTTTTTGCTGTACTACTAACGGGACTATCTGCAAGTCCTATGGAAAGCAAAGTGCAACCCCTCTGAGTCCAGCTGTGTGTCACAGTGGAGACCTGATGGCCAAAATGGACCTTTCATAGCCAAGATCTTGCCTTAACTGTCTTACCTTGTGTCTTTATAATTTAGTCATCAAAAAGTAAAAATTGAATTACTTTCCTCTTGCTGTCTCCTTGGTCTGTTACTCTACAGATAAGCAATTTTAAGAACCTTCTTTGGAAAGCCATTAATTGCATTTTAAATCTATAAAATAAGAAGACATTTACATGAAAATTTATTGAAAAATGAAAAAAATCCCACATCTGTTTTGCTTTGGGTTTTAACTAAATTTCAGATTGCTGTTGTCACATGTAATTTGGATAGGAAAAGTCAAATCAGAAGTTAATAGTTTAATATAGGTCAATGAATTTACATAGCCCAAGAATATTCACTTTTTCAGCTAAAAAGTAAATGAAGAAATCATGAGTTTGGGTGCTGCTTTTCCTCTTCAATACCTATCACTGTATTAGTTGTAATAGTAACGAACAGATTTCTTCTTTGTGTTTTGGATATATTCTTTATCTGCTATATAGCTCTAGACATTAGGACCCCTTTAGCACCCTAATCCCCACCCCAATCCCAGCCCTTACCTTGGTGAGCCATCGTCCTTGGTGAGGAAAACCATCTTCAGATTAGAAATGGTAAAGTCAATATTGGCACAAGGAAACTAGGCCCAAGATAATCAGACTCTATTTGCTGGCCTGGACAAACTTCTTCATAGAGTCCTGAGAACACTAACCTAAGAAATTGCTGAATCATATCTTTGACAAATCATAAAAAAAGGGATTCAGCAGCTGAGGGTGTGCAGATTTCACCACAACCACCAAAAAGAGGAAGAAAGTGGACTACAAATACTAATAAATGATTGGTTGATTATGCAGTGACTTATAAGGAATTACAAAGACATGAGTTGTGATGTTCATAAGCCAATGCAGGCTCAATAAAAAAAAAACAAGGTATTAAAAATAAAAGAATGCATTATACTTACCTCTTTTTGAAATATAATTGCTAATTGAAAGCAGTACTTTGGAGCAGATCTGCCAACCACAGCCCTTGGGGCAACTGTGGCCATGCCCGTTTGTTTACCTGTTGTCCTTGGCTGCTTTCCAGGTACAACAGCAGAGTGGAGTAATTGCAACAGCAAGGCCTGCAAAGTGTAAAATAATTATTATCTGGCCCTATACGGAAAACATTTGCCAGCCCCTGCTCTGGAGTCTAAACCATTCTTTCTGAATTCCAACGCGCCTACATATTACCTGCAGATCTTATGAAAATGCACATTACGATACAGTAGTCTGGGGTGGAGCCGGAGGTTCTACAATTCTGAGGTCAGTGAAGCTGGTCCTTAGAGCACATTTTAATCTAGAGAGGGTCTGGATTTTCCCCCCTATTGAAAAAGAGAGATAAAAAGAAAAAATAAGTTATGAGCTGGAGGTCAGTTTAGTTGATTAGACTCTTACCTGTTTCAGTAATAGTGACCAAGGAATCATAGAGGACCAGGATCATCTTGGAGGGGAGTTTTTCTGGCCATTTCAAAATGATTATTATTTCCTTCCACAAGGCTATTAGCTCAATGATGATTTTATACATATTTTATATATATATTTATAAATATATATATATATATATATATATATATATATATATAAAGAGGGGACAGCAAGAGACAGAGAAAGAGAAGCAATTTTTATTTCGTTTTTCATGTGACTTTCATTCCTTAGACACTTCGTTGTGTACGTGGTGCTGGGGTTCAAACTCGCATACTTGCACATGCCAGGCAGGCACAGTAACTGCTGAGCTGCGGCTCCAGCCCTCAATGATGATATTTAAAAGCAGCAGTGATGAACTTGATAACTCACATATTGATATGACTAACATCAACTAGTTTGGTCTGCTGGAGTTTTCCTCTCTTGGAAGACAATTCTTGGTGTGCTCATGTCTTTGAACATTTCATGAGCAGAGGTACTGACTGTCCTTTGTTCTCAAGTTGTTTTCAGGGATATTTATATAGCAAGTAGCCTTGGAAGATGGAAATATAATTCCCCTCAGAAGCAAAGGACAGGTTTGCTTTTTGCCCATTATAAAAGACTCGGGTTCCCTAAGCTTAGTATTTCTTTCCTGTAACGTAGCTCACCGCCTGTGCAGGCATTCCCTGACCCAATACACATCATCCTGCTTGACTTTGGGGTAAGGGAAGCTACCACCGCACCTGTTTAGGCTGCTTGCTGTACTGCGAGTGACAAAATCCTTTGTCCTTGACCCCAGAGCCTTGTAACTTATTACTTCATACCCTTAGCAGTTTTAGACATGCTCTCTCATTTGTTATAACACAGATCTCCAGTCGCTGACATTCTCTTCCTCTGTACCCATCTTCCTTCAATAAAACCCTAACCTTCCACTTAATAAAGAAAAGAGAAACTCTTCAGTGACAATTCCTTTACCGTTCTGACGTCAAACATACAGGCCTATCTTCATCTGAACCTCCCTATTCTTTTCTTGTGCAAGGAATCTCTCTCTCTCTCTCTCTCACTTTTTTTTCTGTCGCTAAACCCTCTAGCTGTGTCCAAGAACTTCTTGCCATCTCTCTAGGTGCAATAGGTGTCATCTTTTTCTTTACCAAGTCTCCATTCCTCAGACCCTTTTTGTCTCTTATCTATGAATTTTGTGAATCCTCAAGTTTCTCCTTTCCACAGCAAAGCAAACAAAAACAAGAAACACCAAACCTCCTTTACCTCACATTCATTCCCCTTAAGTTCCTGCTCCATTTCTCTCCTCCTTATCACACCTAGATTTCTTTAAAGAGTTGTCTAAACTCTGTCTCCCTCCTCTTCTTCTTATCCATCAATCCAGGACAGTTTAATCTCCACATTAGTTTCCACGTTGAAATTCTTTTCTTCTAGGCCTTTGATGAGCTTCAGCTTGCATTTTATGTTCTTTAACTTCTTATATTCTTTTCTTTTTTTTTTTTAAGAGAGAAGGACACACACAGAGAGAGAATCATTTTTACTTAGTTTCCCATGTGGCTTTCATTACTCTGACACTTTGTTGTGTATGTGGTGCTGGGGTTCGAACCCACATCCTTGTGCATGCCAGGCAAGTGCTGTAACTGCTAAGCCACTGCTCCAGCCCCAACTTCTCATATTCTTATAGCAGTAAACCACCAATGATGTGCAAGGGACTCTATTAACTATACCCACTGTCCAGATTCTCCTCCGAGCTTCAATCCCATCCATCCAACTACTTAAAATATCTCTAATTGGAGACCTTGAAAATACCTCAGACTTATAATCTTCCTCAAAAACAGTGAATCTGTTGTGGTGCATTCCTGTAATCCCAGTGGAGGCTGAGGCAGGATGATTGCAAGTTCAAAGCGAGCCTTAGCAATTTAGTGAAGCCCTAAACAACATAGTAAGACTCTGTCTCCAAAAAAAAAAAAGGTCTGGGGATATGGCTCAATGGTTAAGAACCTCTGGGTCCAGTCCCTAGTGTAAATAAATAAATAAATCTGTTCATGCCCAATGCGGCTTTGGTTCAGCAATTGGCTCTATGGTCTCCTATTTGGTCAAGAATTATTTAATTCGGGGCTGGAGCAGTGCCTGGCAAGCACGAGGACCCGGGTTCAAGCCCCAGCACCACGTACACAACTGAGTGTTGGAGCAACTAAGGCCATGTGAAAAACTAAATAAAGTTGTTTCTCTCTTTCTCTGTCTCTCACTGTCCCTCTCTCTTTAAAAAAAAAAAAGAATTATTTAATTCAAAATACTAAGAAGTAATCTTTCCTTCATTGTTATCACACACCCCATACTTAGGTAAGTGGCCAGTCAGCTTTCAAATACCTCTTGCATCTGTTGTGTCTATCTTGATCACTAAGATTCCGTCACATTAGCTCATATCAACTCCTATCTAGAATATGCACTAAACAACGTACTAATGAATCTCTCTCCTTTCAATTCTGTGCTTTAATTCCTTCTCTAAAGTGTAGCAGAGTGATTTTAGCCTAACCACAGACATCACATCATTGCACAGGCCCCTCTCCCACACTTATGGCTGCATTAATCCTTTCACTGTCGCTCCTTGCTTGGAAATGAGTTCCAAACTCCTTGCCCTCGATCAGTAGGCCTGTCTGCCATGCCTGCCTTTTAACCGCGCTCACAGTTGCGCCCCGTGCTCTGCTCTTCATTTTCCGTTTCTGTAGGTTCTCCCCTCCCAGCGTTTATGCAGTCTCTGCCCGCTGCCTCTGTGTTTCCTCCTCTCTCCTTCTGTCGCCTGTTAGCTCTGCTCTCCCACAGTTCTTATCCTCATTGTGCTCCCACCCTCTTAGGCACTCTCATAGTTCCCTGAGATGTTTGTTTTGAAACCTCATCATTTTATTATGGTTGCTTCTCTGTCTTCTCTAAAAACTTTGAGGACACTGCTGGTATATGTGTCATTCACCACTATACCTCACCGTCTAGAAGGGCCGGGCATGATGATTACTACATAGGCTGTGTTTAATGTATCAGTGACAGACTGAAATCTGAAATGATAATGGACCAAATCTAGTAAGATGATGCTTAATCTGAATATGCTTATATCCTTAATTTTGATCTGAAAAAAATTCACAATCATATGAAAATAAGATGGCAGGGGCATTTCTTAATGGGAGTGTTGGGTTAGAAAGGAACAAGGTCCAGCTGCCTTCTACGATGGAATCTCTTTTGGGCATGGACCATATATTCACCTTTCCTGT
The DNA here is from genome assembly GCA_004027875.1 of Aplodontia rufa. Taxonomy (NCBI): domain Eukaryota; kingdom Metazoa; phylum Chordata; class Mammalia; order Rodentia; family Aplodontiidae; genus Aplodontia; species Aplodontia rufa. The sequence goes on from PVKS010004759.1 coordinate 10,880, forward strand.
CTGCACTAATGGAGTCTGTCTTACACATAGCACACGATAAATGTTTGTTTATATACCTGTAATGTCAGTGAGACAAGCCAGCTGCCATGCCAGTGAGGCCTCATGGGGCAATATTTTAATGGGGCCACCATAATCTGAGAACAGGGCCTTACTTTGCATGTCCAGAAACCTGGTGTCCTTAACACACCTCCACATGTTCATCTTCTAGGAGACTGGATGTCAGCTCATCAGCGTGATCCCTTCCTATGGGATTTGCTACTTGAAAAACAAAATGAGCTTGGTCTCAGACTATCGAGAATGATCTGCATGGTCTCAGCATCTAGTGTAATCTAGCTCAAATAGTTTTATACTCAAATGGTTAAATAATGAGAAATATCTTTATTGTAGTTCACTGTACCTAGTAAACAAACCGGAAAGTTCATGTCAGCTGCTAGAATACCCTGCTCCCTTGACAGAGCTATGAACTTACTGCTAAATGTTTGATTTGAGTACATTAAATACTTAGTCTGAGAAGGTCTAGTTTTTAAAGGTGACACTATAGACAAAGGAGAAGAAAAGAAGCCCTCACTTCCAGTAACCACACTTCTAACTTTCCTTCCCTAGGCTCCTAAGTCATCTCTTGCTTTTCTTTAAAGTTTATCCAGCTATGTATTTTGACATCCTTCCTTATATCATATCATTTGTTGACCATATGCCTTGAACATTTTTTTTAAATTCAGGTTGTCTCCAAATTTACTGTACTGCCCTTTTATAATTTAGTGCTTAAGATTTGTTGACTGTCCCACTCATTACATGTTAGTTTGATATAATTTTATTCTTGAAGAGTAAACTTATTTATTCATTTTTGTATTTATTGGGAGTGGGTGTTGAAGCCAGGGACACTTTACCACTGAGCCGCATCCCCAGCCCTTTTTAAAATTATCAATATATACTGGCCACAGACAAAAGCCAAAGAAAGACTGGGGATTTTCATTGGCATTAGTCTTTTTTTATAAGTGATTTTTTAGTTACTGTAAGTGCAAGAGCTGAAAGAAGTTGTCAAAGTATAATTTTCAGAAAGTTGAACACATTACTTTCTTATACACACAGAATGAACATGTGCCAATCATTCACTGAAAGGAATTGGTGAGGTGATCTGCAGGATGGCAAAGTTGGTTCCGAGGAGATTCTAGAAAGGGGGTTACATACCCATGAGAGAAGCATACTGAGAAAGTTTGCTGGATTAGAGACAAAACTGTCCAGTTTTTATTATAGGACAATAACACTTTTTTGGACATTTTTTTCTACTTGACTGAAATAATTTCAATATCTACTAGACAGAACTCTGTATGTTAACCTGGAATTTCATAGTCTTGGCCCTCACCAGTAGTCAGTACAAGTCAGACAAAACATATACCCCGGTAGATATTCTTGGATTGGCCCATTAGACAGTGTTCCAGGATGACACTACATAAAAGGCATGCAGTCTTCTTTTTGTCATTTCCAAGTTTCAGTCCATTTTTATTAGGTGGGTGCTGTGGCCCTTACATGCGTCTGAGTGAGTGTATGTCTAAGAGAAAGCTCAGAACCCTGCTCTAAGAGGCACCATGGAGGAAATGAGGGTGTTCAGCCTAGAGAAGACTTAGCCTGGGGACCAGACTTCACTCTTAAAGTATACCATTCCAGAGCCCCAGTTAAAAGGCCATCACAAGGCAGGTAGCTGAGTCTTGCCCTGAGTTGCTCCAGGAGAGGACAGGGCAGCAATGTTAGTGGTTTGGGATCAGGGTAAGAGAAAGAACTACTTCCTTGTGAGACCTTGCCAGACCATTATTTCTTAGGGAAAGGAGCATTTCCCCTCTGGAAGGTTCCGTGGCAAAGACACAGCCATCTTAGTTTGCATCACTGGTGAGGATCTGAGGTAGGTGGACAGAGGGCTTTGTACCTCAGGAGACCAGGGGTCTCCAACACCTTGCAAAGTTGAATTTCTCTCATTCTGTGAAAACTGAGTTAATACCATATTCTAGAAGCAATTGCCTAAGAAGTAAGTTTCAATATCTCTGTGATCACTGTGAGTATTCCAATTTTTGATAACAGTTTCTATTAAAAATACCATCAGAAGTTCATTTCAAGATTGCTTTTTCTTTATAAGTCCTGTTGCTGAGAGAAGTACATTCATAGTTTTATTGTTGTTTTAATGTTATTTGGAGTTTTTTATTTGCTTTTTAACACAACTAAATCTCCTTATCTCAGATTTGGTGCTTCTTTCCTTTCCACTAAAGTTGTTGAATCAAAGTCATTCACATCAGAGGTGTAAATGGATTTTCTCTAAGTTTTTCGGGAAATAACGAAAGCCATCGTTTTATGACTTGAGTTCTTTAGGTGTTGCAGTCCAGAAGCTTAACATGCCATCCCAGTTGCAAGGATGCTGAAAACTATGTCTTGACCTTGCATCTGCAAGGAGGGGGTCACATATTTTGCTAGAAGCACTCTTCCACCACCTCTTTGAGGTTTTTTTTTTCCATTTGCATGCAATTCACTTAGGAAAGAGGAGAAGAAATTAAACTGAGTCTTTTATAACTAAGAGAAAATAACATGTTTATTTGAATTTCCCACTTTCAATGATTATTGCTATCACAGTTTAAATTTTTAGTTTGCCCTTTGCCATTGATATTTGCAAAAACTTGACTTTAAAAATGTGTATCATTGGGACTGGAGCGGTGGCTCAGTATTTATAGCACTTGCCTGGAATGCACAAGAACAGGGGTTTGAGCCCCAGCACCACCTACACAATGAGTGTCAGAGCAACGAAAGCCACGTTAAAAACTGAATAAAAATTGAGCCCCCCCCCCACTGCCCCTTTCTCTTTAAAAAAAAAAAAACAATTTATCATCCCTATCACATGATGGCTTATTTCTCAATCTGTTTCATGTCATCAAAAAGACATACTGAAGCTGAAGCCCCTCTCACATTTACTCTTAAAATATAACCCCAAAGAAATAGCTTAATATTGCAAAGATTTTATTTATATCATTCAGAAGCACAGGCTCTGGAGTCAAGGAAGTAGAGACTCAATACCTGGCATTGCCACCTCCCACTTCACTCCGTGTCTCCAAGACTCACTTCCTTCCCTAGTGTTTGGGCTTAATAGTAGTACCTACTGTAGGGTTGCTGTTAGGATTATATAAAGTAGCATGCACAGAGTCCTTATCCCAGTATCTGGCATAAATACTTCATAAGCATTAGCTGTTATTATTTTAATAATAATTATGGTGACTTCACCAAAACTTAATTATGGTGCTCTTGTCTTAGTTAATGGCATCATAGCTGACTCGTTTCCTGATACAACTGAAAAGCAGTTTTGAGCATTATGCAATAATTCAGTCTTCCTTAATGGACGTAGTAGCCATTCTTGAGAAAATCATGAGGAGTGTTTAGCTCACAATTGGAAAATGCATCCTGCTTACTAGCCTATTTTTAATGTTTTAAGAATAAATATTATTGTAAGTCCTTGGAAGAGCTGCAAAGAAACTATTGTGTGTTGGTACCTATAGGTATTTGAAGTGTTCATGCTGAGAAACCTCCAGATAATAGTGCACTGCTTTCTAGAAGTGAGGGCATGTCTAAGAATCTACTGTCAACTTGAGACAAAGATCACATGGCAGTGCTGTGTGGCTCAGGGTTTGGTTGCTTGGCTTTGCTAAGCCCGAGTTTCCTCATGTATAAAATGGGCTGCTGCGTAACCTAACTCCCTCAATAGGGAAGGATCAAATGTTAAAAAAAATACACGAAAGTGCTGAAGTAAGATGCCATTGTTAGTAGCACTGCTGTTATTACTAATACTGCTGCCATTCTATTATTACAACGAAAAACAAAATGGCTATCAGAAGGAACTGTGTCCCCATGAGTGAAATAAATTCCTCCAGTACAAGACAAATGTCCAGATTGGCGACTTTGCTAAACTTTCTTCTTGGGTGAAGATTCTTGTTCTGTCACAGGTATCTTGTTTCTTTAGAAGTGTTATTAGTGCTATCATTATTCCATAGTTAATGTTAATTCAGCTTTTTATTTTCTTTTATCTGTATTTAGGGTGAATTAATAGATAAAGGCAAAAACAGGTTAGTTTATGAGCCAAATCAAATCCATTCTCCATATATTAAATTCTTTACCAACTCATTATGCCCTCACTTTAAGTAATTCACTAATTTGCTGTTGTTGATAGGATGACTTCCAGCTCCTTCTCCTGGCCCATGAATCCTTTGGTGATCTGGTCTCTAACCCCTCCACATCACACTCACACCTTTCTGTTCTGCTCCACTTCTGTTAGCTTAGAGTGCCCCTCCCTGTTCCTGGAATATCCCTGCCCTCTTTTGACTGGATCAGTTTCCATTCTTCATCTGTACTCAGTGTCTCCTCCTCCTGAACTCCCAAAGAGATATAATCACCTCTTCTTTCACACCACTTCTCCCTTTACACGAATGAATTTACTCTTAAACATCGCTCTGTATTGAACTGTGTTCACAGATCAGCATCCCCTTCTGGGTTATAAGCTATTTAAGTGTAGGCGCCAGGTTGGATTCACCCTCGAATCTCCAGTGAGGAGCACAGTGCCTGGCATATGAGTTTCAACTTATGATGTTTAAACAAATTGCCTTGAAATTGGGTGGCTCCAACATAGGCTGACACACTGGATAGTTTCCTTTCCATGTCACCTTATAAAGTTTGAAATTCCTTTTAAAATCTGACCATATTCCAAGTCATTGAAGGACCTAGCCTCTCTAAGTGAAATGTTATTTTAGCATTTGGCATGTTTATTTCACTGAAATGTGCTAATGAGAACCTGTTTCAGAGATACCAGTGGAGTTGATAAGCCACAATACATATTTTAATAAATAGATTTAAAAGCATGTCACTTAAATTAAAATGTTTTACTCCCTTTTGCCAGTTGCAAAATTTTGCATAATAAAGAAGCATTTATTCTATTGTTTAACAATTTAACAAATCTGTATGAAGATATTCCTGTATTTACTCAAAAAAGACCTGGTTGCAATCTTTGTACACAGTAAGCCAGTCCCTCTTGTGCCACACCCAGAATAATAAATACCAAAAGCATTGCTTTTCAAAAGTAGTGAAGTGCTCCAGACCTGGATCCTGGTCTGGACACAGTACAGTTTGCCTGTCTCTCTCTTCCTACCTTCACACACACACACACACACACACACACACTCACACACAGCCTCAGACTCTGAAATTTTAAAGTTCCAAGTAGAATGCATTAATAAAAATGTGAAATGTTTTTTCTTGTATAAATCATAATGAAGTGTTGAGAGATAAAGAAAGAACTAAGAGGGGTGGATAATCATCTGCTGCCTAAAACTGAAACCTGTCATGTTAACTCCCAACTCAAATGCTTGGTTTTAAAGATTTACCTTCAAGAAACCCAAAAGCTTGTATCTCGCCTCATCGGCAACAGCCTCAAACTGTTCCCTGTCATCGAAGAAAACAAATCTTTTGCTCATTCCTGCCTGGGGGAGGCAGAGGGACTGAGGTGGTCCTGTGTGGCTGAATTAGATGAAAGACTTGCCTTCTACCATGGAGACATGGAGTCTAATCAAGTGAAATGAGTTTTGAGATCCCAGCTCATTTCCTAGGGGAGATCAGTTCACATTACAAAATCACGACATCTCATTCATCACAGCTGACGTGGTCTTTGCTCAGGAGAGGACCCCAACTGGGACTAAACCACCTGTCTTCTCTGAAAGGGGGCACTTTATCCAAGTTAGAGTTGAAAGCCTTGGAATGAGAAAGCTTGCCAACTACCAGCTTCCATCATGTGGAAGGGAACTGAAGTTTAAAAGAGGAAGACAAGTTTAAAGCAGATTGGTGGTTATATTTAAAATGATGCCAAAATACAAATAATTGTAATGGAGATACCAATGCGTGATGGTAGGAGAGCCAGGATTAGGGCCTCCCTCTTCTTTACCTCCCAGATTTTGTTAGACAGAAGGATAGCATTTCTTTGCATCAGAATTTAAAATGGCAAATAAAGTATCTTTCTTTCCAGGCCAATAAATGATCATTCTCTTTCATTTCTTTCAGGGCATCATTATAACACCCCTGCTACTGCTGCTTTTCGTGAGTATTCTGATGTTGTCTTTAATATCTTTTATTTTGTTTATTTTTTTAAAAGAGAGAAGGACATTGAGAGAGAGAGAGAGAATCAATTTTTATTGAGTTTTTCACATGGCTTTCGTTGCTTTGACACTTAGATGCATACGTGGGTGCTGGGGTTTGTACCTGTGTACTTGCGCATGCCAGGCAAGCACCATAACCACTGCGCCACTGCTCCAGCCCATAACATCTTTTGTTAAAAGCTATCTGCAACCCTTTTTACAAAGGTTATTGGAATAAAATTGAAATTTGAATTCTGCACCACTTTGCATTACATTTTGAACTGTCCCTCCAGTGGAGCTGTAGTGATCACACCAACACAAAGAAGCTCCAGAATCTTGAAACCCAAAGACAGATTCAGTCCTGGTTATTAGACCTCCCCGGCTACGTCATTCATTATTGCATATTAATGACCCGTGACAGAGTAAAAAATGTGCTGCTGTGTATTTTCTCATTAGTAAAGCTAGAATTGTTGATAGTGACCCAGTGTTTACAAAGAAAGAGCCTTGGACCAGAACATCAGGGGAAGCTGAGGCTCCAAGACTGGCACTGATACTAAGCAGATTCCTCACCTTAGGGGAGGCTGCCTTGATTTTTTTCATCTGTAGAATGGGAAACAGTAACACCTTCCCCAGTCTGTCTTCCAAAGATAATGAAATGTGCTTTAGAAATTTTAAAAAAATAATAATAAAAGTAGATACAAGCCACTGTTTGACTCAATAAGAATTGTACAGAAAACAAGAAATGCTAATTAACTGTCTTATTTCTTTTGGCACTAAGCATATGAGAAATTAGATGAAAGATTATAATAGAAATTAATGTTATCTCATGCTGAGCAAAGCATATGTAATCATGAATGATACCTAAAATATTTTATGAACTGTGCATTTTTTCATAAACACATCTTCCAAATATAAATCACTCCACTGATCACTGAAGTGTAGTGGGGATGTGTTTCTAGGAGTGAAATAAAGCTGTTTGACTTGCACTATTTGTCAGTGAATTGAAACTATGGGGAAAATTTATTTAATTATACTGTAATTACCCAAGTTGGAATTCAATTAGAGTAATAGAGTGAGGGACTTCATTTCTTACCAGCTGTGTGGGAAATAGAGAGGGATAGATATCCTACTAAACAGTTGGATTCTGCATCTTTCATGAACGACATTACCTTCAAGTAATAACCCGCAGCCTCACCCTCCCTTCTGAAAAGCCGGCTCTATTCTGAGAAGGTAAGAAGAGTCAAGTAATCAGATCACTTCCCACAGCAGAACAAACTTCATTATTTTAGACTCCACCAGTTTAGAATTTGCAGCAAGTCAAATTAAAACTAAAGTGGATATTTGCATTAATTTGGAAGAAAAGACATGGTACTTGGCTACCTGCTTGAACCAGAAGTGAGGAGCTGCAGTGAGGGTTTGAACAAACAAACCCTCAGTGGTTTGTTTGTTTTTTGGTTTTGTTTTTGATTTTTGTTTCTTCATTTTTACTAACACTTGGGATCCTAGGGCAGTTTTCCAAGAACCGTCCTCAATGGGCAAAGAATACAGACCAGTCTGAGCATCAAGGGACTAGGATAGAATTGCTCAGCTAGTAAATGCACAATAAATGACTGCAGAGCCTAGGTTTTCTGCCCTGCAGAAGAACGACACCTGTCACTCATGAGCATCATTTAAGAGCAGGGCAGAAGTTGCAGCCACAACTAAGTGACAACGTGGGGTGATATTTTTTAGGATCTCAGAACCTGGGACTCTGGTACCCTGTTTCAGCTTGTGGGCAAAGTGCCAAATGAGTACTTTCCCCTCTCTGCTTCCCATCTCCGTGCCATAGCCGATTTTCTGAGCTGATTAATATTGTGGCATCACATTGTTACAACTGTCCTCCATTCAGACCCTTGAGCTTATGAGCTGTAGTTGGTTCGACATTTTAAAATAATAGAGCTTTAAGGATAGTGAAAGAAACTCCAAGACCCTCAACTTAAAAGTTTAATGCTTCTCTTCTAAGCTAACTGGACTGTCCCCGTGGGGGACATCATTGCACATTAACAGGTACTTTTGTGTCATATGACTTTAAATCAATACGTGCTCTTTTATCTGTTTAGGTTAATAGATGTGTGTTTTATAAACAGTGAGAATTTCTTAAACTCTCGGGCTCCTCGTCCTCATTTACTGAGCAGGACGGAGAACTTGAGTGTCTTAGAATATGACCACATGCATAAAAGACATGCTGTTCTTTCTCTGCACCCCTGTTATGAGTTGAATTGTTGTCCCCAAGAAGATACATAGAACTCCTAAACTCCAGTACTTCAGAGTGTGGCCTTATTTGAAAAGGGGGGTCATGGCAGATATAATTAGCTAAGATAAGGTCATACTGCAGGAGGATGGGCCCTTAATCCCCTGTGACCAGCATGCCTATAAGATGAAGAGGCAGCACAGAGGAGAAGTTCATGTAGCAATGGAGGCAGAGATTAGGGTGCTGCGTCTACAAGCCAAGGAGTACGAAGACTGCTTTAGCAAGCACTGGAATCCAGAAGAGATGAGGAGGGGGTTTCCTGCACAGATTTCAGAGGCTCCGTGGCTCTGCTTGATTCCAGAATCGTAACTTCCAGATCTATGAGAAAATACATTTCGATTGTTTTAAGTTTCCCAGCTTGTGGGCTATGTTACAGAAGCCCAAGAATCTAATACAGCCCCTGAAAATTGTGTTGCCTTATTTTATCATATTTTGAGAATGGAAATTTCTTGGTATTCAGGCATAGCTACTGGACAAGGCAGTTTTTGTTTCCTGTGGTACAGGTTCCTGTATTATCAACTTCTTCTCAGAATATCTCCTTCGCTTTCTTGTTCCCACTGCAATCTCTCTTCTGATTCATGTTTCTGTCTCAAGCATCATTCCTGCACTGAATCTTGAAGCAGGGTTTGTTGTCTTCCTTGCACCCCATCACCAATTTCAGGTCACTTCCCATGCCCTGCATCAAATTCTCGGCTTCCTTTGAATGTTATGCCAGTATGCCTGGCATGGTGGTGTATACCTGTAATCCTAGCTACTTAGGAGGCTGAGGCAGGAGGGTCCCAAGTTTGAGGCTTACCTGGGCAACTTAGCAAAACTCTGTCTCAAAATAAAAACTTACAAAAAGGGATGGGGATGTACTTCAGTTGTAAAGCACCCCTGTGTTCAGTATATATGTGAAAGCTATGCCAATACCTTGATTCCTCCTCTTTCCCCTCCTTTAATTGTCAGTAAAACTCCAGCTCATTTCTTATCAGTCCAAAAGGTGTTGGCATCTTCTTAACAGTGCACCAGTGCTTGGTGTTTTCAGCCTTCACGTTTATGGTCCTTCTTGTATTCTGGCCTCTGAGTTCTTGACCTTTTCTCCAGCAAAGAGAAGCCAACTGCTCCAACACTCAGACCCTTGATATTGTTATCGCTGATGACTTCGTTCCTCCATAATACTATGTCCTACCTGTCCTGTATCATTCATGACTTACTCTCCAAGTCAAAAACTCTTCAAAAGTCCCTGGAATGGCCAGTTCATTTACCTTGTCACCTTTATAATGCCTTGACCCACCCTCTCCTACCCATACCCCCATGCCCTCAATATCCCATCTTAAGCAGCCCAGATTCCGTGGTCCCTCATTACAATTCCTTTATTGCATACACCATCAACAGTCTTGCTCCCCTCTTAGTGCGTTGTATTTACCTGGCAAAGCACCAAGCCTACGAAAACCCAGCTCCGCACCTTCCCACATATATACCCGAACACACTGGAGCAAACATGCTGCCATGATAACTGGTCTCATTTGAAATTCATGACAACTAACTGGGAGTGAGCCTGGTACTCACACTGCCTTTCCCTAATTCATTCACCTCCCTCCATTGGGAATCATTTCACATCTTCTCTTTGCCTCTCAAATTTCTAATGTCTCTCTTTTCATATCAACCAATGCAGAAAGGAAATTTGATGAGGAAATGAGAAGCAATCAGAGATTTCTACAAGATCCCACCTACCTGCCCTCATGATCATGTTCTTTGCCATCTCTCCTGTTTTCATAGATAAACATTTTTCCTCCCATCTATGGCCAGTCCCTCCAGCAATGCTATCTCTTATTGCCTACTTAATGATGTAATTCACATAGATTCATCTTTCTCCTACATCATCAAATTTTTTCTCTTCTGGATCTTTCCATTAGCATAGAACCATTCTATAAAATTATACTTCTTAAAAATTAAACCTCACTTTATTCTATTTGCGCTCCATTTCTGTACATTCTTTATAATTTTTTATTTAAGTTACTTAAACCTGTTAACCATTTGCTTAATCCGTACATTGAATTCATTTTTTTCCCAGTACTAGGAATGGAAACCAGGGCCTCACATGTTAGGCAAGTGCTCTACTTACGATACTGCTGAGCTACACCCTCAGCTGTAGATCCTCCAGGCACTTTCTTGGATGCCCGGGGTATAGCAATGGACAAGAACAACAACAAAAGATACCTTTGCTCTCGCGTAGGTTATATACAAATGGAAAGAAATAGCCAAGTACGAATACAGTATGTAAATGGGTGATATGTGCTGCAGAGAAAATAAAATAAGGAAGGAAAATAAGAACGCCAGAGTGGAGAGGGAAGGTTGCCATTTTAATTAGGGTGGTCAAGTCCTGACTCACTGAGAAAAGCATATTTGAGCAAAGCCCTGGCAGAGGTAAAGGAGAAACAATATTATTAAATGGTTTTCATCAAGGGAATTGCATATTCTGACATACCTTTTAAAAGGATGATTCAGGAAAGTTGACTCATTTGAAATGACATTTGGCCAGACCTAATGACAATGAATGAGGGAGCAATGTGGATACCAAGGGCAGAAAATCCAGATTGAGCCAAGAGCAAATGTGAAGGCTGAGAATGGACGGTACCAATGCTTCTCTCATATTGTGTCAACGGGAAGCTATCAGTGAGTTTGATCAAGGGAATAGCATGATCTGGCACACCTTTTTAAAAGATGATTCTAGATGCTGGGTTCAGAATAGATTGTAAAGGGATGAATGGAGGCAGGAAGACCATTAGAAAGCCGGCGCAGTATCATAACAAGAGATACTGTTAGCTTGCACCAAAGTGGCTGAATAAATCTGATGAGAAGTAGTTGTAAGTCGAACTTGAAAGCAGTACTGAGACTGAATGAAGGTTGTGAGTAAAAGAGCAGAGTCAAGGAGTCTCCAAACCAGAGCAACCGAAAAATGGCACTGCTGTGTACTAGGATAGAGAAGACTATGGGGAGGTTGAAGAAACTCATTCAGAGTTCGATAATGGACATGTTCAGGTTGAGCTGCCTGTAAGACATCTGAAGTCAAGACTGCAGGTAAGCAATTGACTGTACAAGCCCAAAATTCAGGGTGAGTCTGAACTAGGGATATTCATTTGGGAGAAGCTAGCACCCAAGGTGGATTTCAAGTTAGACCGGAAGAAAGTGGAGAATAGTGAAGGAATATAAAGGAGTTTCAAGGCATTGAAGCTAGGGCATTGCAATATCAAGAGAACAGCAACAAAGGCCAGGGAACAGCCGGTGTACCTAGAAGGAACACCAAGGGATTCTGATGTTCCAGAAGTCTAGCAGAGAACGTGTTTTAAAAGGGGTACTGCGATCAAGTACTTCAAATGCTAGTAATAGTTGAAATAAAATAAAGGTCTCTGGTTAAATGTCATTTTGAGACTCCTTGGTTTGGGAATGTAGCTCAGCAGTAGAGTACCTGCCTAGCATACTAGGGACCTAAGTTCAATCCCCAGCACCAGAAGAAAAAAAAAAAAGAGAGAGAGGGAGAGAAAGATTTCATATAAAATAATATAATCCACCATTCTCTCCCTACCTCCTATACTTAACTGTTCTCTGTTAGTAAGTTTTCCAGAGAATCATAACTAATAAGAGATATCTTAATATCTCTATCTACATATCTTTATCTATATTTATATCTATATCTATATATTGGAGTTGGCCCACATCATTATGGAGGTATAGAAGTCCTTCCATACGCTATGTGCAATCTGAAGAAACAGATAAACCAGTGATGTAGTTCAGTTTAAGTGCAAAGGCCTGAAAAATAAAAGAACTAATGATATAACTCTCAGTCCTACTCCAGATCCAGATCTGAAGCCTGAGAGCTGGAGGGTTGGGGCTGGTGTAGTCCTGGAGCCCAAAAGCCCAAGAACGAGTAACCTTGATATCCCAAGAACAAAAGATGGATTTCTTACCTCAGGAAGAGAGAATTTGCTCTTCCTCTGTCTTTTCACTGTCATGCCCTCCATGGACCAGATGCTGTTTGCCTGCATTGATGAGGGTGGATCTTCTTTATTCAGTCAACCAATCCATTTGCTCTTCCAAAAACACCGTAATCAACACATCCCAAAATAAAGCTTAATCAGCTCCCTGGGCATCCCTGAGCCCAGTGGAATTGACATGTGAACTTAACCATTGCTTTTATTTTTAGCATTTATTATCACATGCATCTTAACCACTTATTGATTTGTTCAGTGTCTTCTTCCCCACCTAGAATATAAGCCTCACAAGAAAACAGGGCCTTTATCTTTTTTTTGGACACTCCAGTAACCCCAGTGCTCAAAATAGCACCTGACCATGGAAGCCACTCAAAAACATTTCTTGAATTCATGGTTGAAGAAATGAATGAATGTATCTGTGCAAAGAATCAGGCTGGGGCTATTCTGATACTAGTGTTGCCTTGCCACATTCCTACCATCAAGACACATTGCAGAGCCACCTTAAAGGAACTGAGTTCACTTTCCCTCATATTCTATTTGTAGAGAAATGGCACAGTAAGGTTTTTTTAAAAAAAAGCATAGAAGTTGGTTCAATTTGCTGCCAGTACCTGTTGTTTAATAGTAATCTTCTTTACCTGTCAGTCTGTTTTTTTCTCTGATGAAGTGAGTTAATTTATGTTGAAGCATGTTATATAGTTTAAAGAACCATGCAAATGTTATTTCATTTTCACACTTCATAGAGAAAAACAGAAAATAATCCCAGGAAGGACATCCATGTCCTTATCTCTCATTTGAAATACAGCAGCAGTTCTACTGGTTCAGACCTTAGTGATGGGCTGAACTGTAAAACCATAGATTCTATAATCATATAATCTAATGTATAAATGAGGCCACTGTCACTGTCACAGTGAGAGCAATGAAGTTTTTCCTGAAATGTTCCCTTTTACTACTACTAAGACCTTGTCTTAGTTTGTTCAGGCTATTGTAACAAAATGCCATAAACTGTGTGACTTTTCAAACAAAAGAAATTTATTTCTCATGGTTCTGAAGCCTGGAAAGTCCAAAATCAAGACAGATTCAGTCTTTGGTGAGAGCATGCATTTGGGTCAGACGTGGCTCCTTCTTGCTATATCCTTACATGCTGGAAGGGGTCAACTGACTCTCTCCGGTGTCTCTTAGAGGGTACTAATCCCATTCATGAGGACAGCACTCAAGACCTAGACACCTCCACAAAGCCCACCTCTTAATACCAGCTCCTTGAGGGCCGGGGTTTCACCTTAAGAACTCGGTGTGGGGGTAGAAACGTTTTAGGCAATAGCAGACCCTGGCATTTTCATCCATGTCACCTCGGTTGTCTGGGTAGCACCACTCACACTTGGGCAAGGGCAGAAATCATTGTTTTGTTCATTGTGTGAATATAAATACCTCAGTCTGTGGAATTGCTGTCTTTGAGAATAATTAAGATCTTGTCCAACTTTAATAACTGTACTTATAAATTTATGACTTGGAATTTTTTAGTCATTTTCCTTATGAAACAATATGGTAAGTGTTAAGTGTCCACAAGATTTTGTCTTCTATCAGATCAAGAATCATGCATGTGTTGTTCCTTACCTTTTCTCAAGTGCCAGCTATTCAATAAATATTGTTAGAAGGAGGCCTATAGAAAAGTGATTGAGGAATTAATGATTAGAATGGTTCCAACTTTAAAGAAATGGTTAGAAGATTAGAACCTTACTCATAAAATCTTTCGCTATGAAAAATAAATTAGTTTTTTTAATATTCTTAAGCAAAATATCTGTTCTTTTATTCAATATTTGAGTATTACTAAGATCAATCTGACACTGACTGTTTCAATCAACTTTTTCACTGCTGTCACTAAAGACCTCACAAGAATAATTTTAGAGGAGGATGTTTATTTGGGGCTCGTGATTTCAGAGGTCTCAGTCCATAGATAGCCAGGCCCATTGCTCTGGGCCCAAGGAGAGGCAGAGCATCAAGCAGCAAAGTGTGGTAGAGAAAAGCAGCTTAGGAATGCAACCAAGAAGCAGAGAGAGAGGGACACTGCAGACCAGGGACGAAATGTACACCCCAAAGGCATGCCCCTAGTGACCCATCCCCTCCAGCCATACCCGACATACTTACAGGTACCACCCAACTAATCTGTTCAAGTGAATCACTACTTTGATTAGGTAAGGCTCTCATAACCCAATCAGCTCACCTCTGAAATCTCTTGCATTGTCTCACACCTAATATCTTAAACCTTATCATTGAGCATTCTCTTAAAGACCTATGGTTCAAAACAATAGAAGTAAATAGGATATGTGCATAGATAATTAAAAGTCAAGATAGAAATTCTAAGTATCCTAGGTATCATCCTTTTTCAAAGGAGGTTACCAAAATAGAAAACATTTTATTGAATAGAAGTTGTTTTTCTACATGAATTTTAGACTGAAAGAAATTGTTTAATTTGAGGAACATGAGAATAGGTAGGAACCTCTAATGTTTCTCAAGGGATCTGCTGCTTACGTGAGATTTTTTTCATAGGCGTAGTTCTGATTTTCTGTTATGTCTAACATCATTTAAAAACGAGCATATCTTTCCTTTTCTTTGATGTGGTTGATCACTAACACTAAGTTTAGCAGCCTTATTATGTTCCTTATTCAGCAGCATATGATAGAGCAGATTGAAGGAGATTATAAAACTTTGAAAGTATGTAGTGTGGTGTATAAGAGGACAAGTCCCCTGTGCTGAGTGGGTCAGCTCAGCTATGAGTCAGTCTGAGGGGTTTTAATTTCTGGTGAACAGTGCCAGGGTAGTCATCAGGCAGGGTGAAAGCCCCTTCTGTGTGCTTCTGTTCCGCTGAAGTCTCCACAGTAACTCTTCATACCTTCTTCCAACCACACGTGGCAGACTCTAAGAAGAGGAATGAGCCGGAGCAGTGTCTAAACTTCTGTCATTCTCCCCTTCCAAGTTAAGGCAAAGAAGTAGAGATAACTCTTCATGCCATAAACACAAGTCAGTGTATTCCTACATAACTGTGTTCGAAGGAAACGAGGTATTGGATCATGTTGTTATGGTCTCAAGTCCCAGAGCTTTGCAGACCACCATCTTATTCAAATAAGTTCATGCGTGCCACAGGAAGATCCCCAGAACTTTGAGCTTGTGCTGTTGGAATGACAGTGGAAGGCCTTGCCTCTGCTCTCCTAGTCATCAAGGCCAATTAAACATCAAGATCTCTTGTCACCAGGTTCCAAACGTTGACCACTGCTGAAAGTCAGTGTCCTCCAAGTTTGTAGATGACACCATTTCCCAATGTGGGGATGGTCACACCGGTACCTTAGGGTATTTGGTATTTGCCTACATGATTGCACATCTGATATCATGTACCCCTTAAGCACATGGGGGCACCACTAGCTACCAGCTCTGCTGTTTTATCAACCAATCTCTTATGACTTAGTTTCTTAGCAATTGAGCCCCTCATCAAGTAGAAAGGTATTTATAAGGCATTGTGGTAACTGGAGATTATACACACACACACACACATACACACACACACACACACGCAAATGTGCATATGTACACAAACATATGTGTACACAGTGTGTACCTATCAGCTTCTATTTCCAGGCTAACCATGTTCCTTTTACTGCCTTTTCTGTTAGTTTCCATTTCAGCAGGTCTTTTTTTTTTTTTTTTAATAAAGAGAGAGGGACAGTGAGAGAGACAGAGAAAGAGAGAAACAACTTTATCTAGTTTTTCACATGGCCTTCGTTGCTCTAACACTTAGTTGTGTACATGGTGCTGAGGTTTGAACCCGGGTCCTCGTGCTTGCCAGGCAAGCGCCGAAACCGCTGAGCCACCGCTCCAGCACCTCAGCAGCTCTAAAATCCAGTAGACTTGCATTGTCATGACAGTGCTTACAACACCTTGTTTTTCCAGGATGGGTGGGGAAGGTCAAGTAATGTTTATTGAATAGCTATTTTGGATACTGTAAGCATAGTCCCATGTAACAAACATGACTGCCTTCAGAGACAGGTGTTACCCTAACTTTATATGAGAAAACATAGGGTCAGAGAGGTTGCATAACTGAGACTTCCTAACCATCAAGAAACACAAGACGTTTTCACACTGGGCTTCCCCCCCTTGAATGATCCTTCCAGATTATGCCTACAAAGCCTGCCTTCTAGGAGACACAGGTTTTTTTTCTTTTAATCAGCATTCAATTACTGTTTATTAAATATCTGTACTCTAACTAATGGAGGAGACAAAAAAGAATGAGGCATAATTATTGCTTATTTTGAATAAGCAGAAATAAAGAATATGGAGAAATTTAGAGGAAAAATTAACTGCTAAACTGTCATTCAGACTGAGTTTAATAGGAATTCAAAGAAGGGAGAGGTCTGGTTCAGAGAGATCAGGGACAGCCTTTGAGTCTACAATCAACAGTTGTAATTAGCTGCCTGTGATAGAAAATTCCTAATCCCTCACCATAAACAAAAGTAGTGTATCCAGCCATTAATATCATGTCTAATACTGGGATTATTTTTATAATATATTCTCAATCACGGTTGGGTGATTGACAGTCACGTGTGTGTGAGGTATACAAAATATTAACTGTAAACAGAAAGCACTTCACAAGGAACTAGCCATGTGGTTGCCCTGGTCGCTTCACACTGAGCCAGTTTCTCAGCCTTGTGCCCAGTTTGTTCCTAAGAAGCTAAAGTTGAAACTTCTCTTGCAGCCCATATAGCATGGGCTCACTACACATGTAAATCACAGAGAAGTTGTCCTCAGAATTTAGTGAAGCAAAATAATCAGTGGTACCTTTAATAAATGCTCATGCCAGGGCTCCCACCGCACCTTATTGAACCATGAAGGTGGAGGGAATCCAAGGAGAGAACCTGCTAAGCAACTTTCAGATGCCATGGAGGTGACATTGACCCACTCCCTCCCTTCTTAAGGACCACTAACGCAGAGATACCAATTCCAGTGCCAGCCTGAAACTTCTCAACCAAACTGGAGTGAGGTGGAGGCAGCATTCGCTTAGCCTGGCTTATCTCTTGCCCTTCAGTGCCCCTCTAACACCAGCTGCTGGGGGTGCGCCCTGAGCAGGTGGGTCCTGCCAGACTGGAAGCCACCGCCTCCTTGCTGTACCAGCCTGCTGGTTCCCACGCCTTGAGCACCCTCCCAAAGGAGCCTAAACATTTGTTCTATTTGAGGAAGTAAATTTAGAAGGCTTTTTGGTTCCTAAGCCAAACTCCAAATTGATATCAAACTTTTGTCAGGAAATAGGGAGCAAAGTTTACTCCTAAACCCTCTGAGTATCTCCACCTCCAGCTTCCACGTCCTCTTTTGGGATTGGAAAAGCCAGTTTACCATTTATTTGGGCACATTTCATTAGTCTGAGAGTTTGAGTAACCAAAACCTATCACTATACCCATTAAGTTTCCATCAGGGCTGGGGAGTAGCTCACTGGTAGAATGAGGATTTAAGTGTCCACCAGCCCAAAGTTCCATCTCCCCGCACCTAAAAGAACAAAGTTTCTATCAAAGTTATTGAAGGTCATCTTTTCCTCTTGCATTTTAAAAGAGCATCTTACATGTTATTAAATTATAATGCAAATAAAGCTGGAGGATTTTAAGCTACATGAAATAAGCCAGACACAGAAAGACAAACAGTGCACGCTAGATGATCTCACTTAACAGGAGGAATCTAAAAATGTCAAACTCAGGAACTGAGTGGAAGGGAGGTACCAGGGTTAGGAGAACTAGGGACAAACTTGCAATTGTATGATGAATAAGTTCTAGACACCTTGCAGCGTTTCAGCATGTCGACTTCATGATGATAATTTATTGCATGGCTAAAATTTGTTAAAAGAGTAGATCTTAGGTATTCTCACCAAATGCACAAAAAGGGAACGAGGTGAGGTGATAGATGTGTTAAATAGCTTGATTGCGGTAATTGTTTTACAGTACATATATCAAAGCATCATGTTATATACCTTGAAATATAGAATTTTTCCCAATTATACCCCAATAAAGTAGAAAGTATAAATTTGCATATGAACAAAAGTGAAGCCATGTTTTATGTAATTTTTTTATCTTTAAAAAAGTCATTAAAACCTATTTTGTTCCTTATTTCTCAGACAGGAAAAAAGAGCATGCCGTTAGCTATAAAAAGATCACTCCTCTACGTAAATAACACTTTCTGTACAATAACTCAATTTTAGCTTTATGCGTGCAACTTAATCAATATGGGTATATAACAATCATTTCCTAATGTTGATGAAAGTTGTAGTAATTTTTACATCGAGTCCATCATGTAGTATTAGTATATATGTAACTCATCAATTGGGGGTAAGTAAACAATTTAGTTTGCATGTGTCCCTGTGAAAGGAGGGCAGCAGGGAATGATGGAAAGGCAGAATTCTAGAAGGGTTTTGGAAGACTCTTCCTTCTCCTGTTTAAATGCTTGGCTTTGGAGCAGGAAGAACAGATGAGTATTTATGAGTGTGTCTGCAAGAAAGTAGATCCAAGAGACTTAGATCCACTAGTCAGCTTGCCCTCCTGCCCTCCTTCCCCCAGGTCTGGGCTTCATGGCCATGCAGGGAGAATGGAAATGAGGTGGAAAGGAGGAAATCCTGCTTTATGTCCGAAGCTGCTGCGTCCTCATTTCCCAGCAAAAGAAAATCATCTTTCTGCAGTATTAACTGTAATATCTATTCTTATTTTTCTCTGATTGTGGTGCTAACGAAAGTGAAGGCCAATCATCAAGGGTGAATTATTTAATACAATAATGTTTTAATAGCTGAGAAGAGATACAAATAGTGGCGTTGCCTGTGGCTAATGGATTTCCCTGATAGGAGATAAAAGGCTGATTACACAGCAGAGCCAGCGAAGACCCGGTGCATTAATGACAGTTTACAGGTCAGCTCGCTTTCAGGAGTGATTTAAAACGCACCATCTGTTTTCTACCTGCCAGTTGATAACTGTGGTTCTGCAGTCAGTGTCTCTTCATCAAGAATTGCCACCCATTTGTCTTTCTGAATCTAGCTGGTGTGACCTTATAATATTTACCGGCTCAAATCCCGGATTCTTTCCAAATGAAATAATTTCTACATTGAATGGATTAAGAGCAGTCAATCCTGCTTTCTCTCAGCCCTTCTCTGCCAGGTTAGAAAATTAGGCCCTAATGCCCCTAACCCCACCAACCCCCTACCAGTTAGTACTATACTTGGGAGTGTTGAGAAAATTGCTGCTCAAAAATTTTTTGTGTCCTATAATTCAAATCAGAAAGTCCAGTTGAGAAAGGGTCCAGGTCCCCATCTCCATGGAGGCAGATACAGACATACATATGTGCATGCTCTGAAGCTATTTTTCTGGGTTTAGATCCCGGCTCTGTCACTTTCCAGCTATGGTGATGTAGTCCAAGTTTTTTAACTTGTGTCGTTTTTGCCTCATATGAAAATGGGGTTGATAATTAGTCTCACGTAACAATCCCTAACTCAAGGATTGCTATGAGTATTAAACTTTTCAACATACATTAAGCATTGAAAGGCAGTGTCTATCTCAAGGAAGTGCACAATAAATACTGCTCTTTTGATATGGGAGACAACTGTGAGGAAGGCAAGCATGATCCTTCCTTGGGTCTGTGAATTAAGTAGAACTTTGTGACAGCTGAATGAAGTTGGAAGAATGGAAGGAAAGGGACAGTGAGAGAGAGAAAGAATTATTTAGTTTTTCATGTGGCTTTCGTTGCTCCGACAGTTCATCATGTATGTGGTGCTGGGGCTCAAACCCACGTACTTGCACATGCCAGGCAAGCACTGTAACCGCCGAGCCACCACTCCAGTCCCAAGGTCCTTTTTTTTTTTTTAACCTACGTATTGTAGCCATTTCACTAATTGACAGATTCATTGATCACCTACTATGTGGTGCTGAAGTAGTTGTTGTCAAAGAGTAAACATCAGCTTAGCAGCACTACCATCTGGAACCTTTGTTAAAAATGTGAATAAATTCTCACCGTTCTGTCCCCTTCCTCACTCTTCAGGAATCAGAAACCCTAAGAGTGGGGCCAAGTGATTTGTTTTAACTAGCCCTCGGAATGTTTCTGGCATGCTGGAGTTTGAGAAGCAGCACCCTACATGTAAACTGTGAATAAGACAGTGTTCTGACCTTCAGGAGCATGCAGCCTCCAGGGAGAAACCATTTGTAGACAAGGACAACCAAGTATCCCAAGACTTTCGATGGAAATGCAGAGGACAGTGTTCCCAAAAGAGGAGGGGGCCAAGTCAGCATTTTGGGACGAGGTTTTGGAAGGGATTCCTAAAAGCCTTCATCTTGAAAAAGGTTAGAACTCTGCCAGTCATAAGCGAAGGAAATGACATTCCACAAAGAGAAGATCGTGTGTACTCAGGATAGACAGGCATGCGCAGGGACCTCAGCTTTTTATTAAAAACAGCCCCTCGAGAAGAGGGGTTTTGCATTCTGTCCACCGTTATATCCCACTGCTTAGAGCATGCCCCTGGCAAATGGGAAACACCAGTCGCTATTGAAATGATTGAATACCAAGGTCCTAAATGCCCACAGACTCTGTTTTCATGAATCATTTCTTCTCAGCATATTTTTTTTAAGAGAGAAAGGGACAGTGAGAGAGAGAGAAAGAGAGAGACAGAGATCAGTTTTATGTAGTCTTTTTTCATGTGCCCTTCGTTGCTCTAACATTTTGTTGTGTTCGTGGTGCTGGGGTTTGAACCCGCATCCTTGCGCGGACCAGGCAAGCGCCATAACCGCTGAGCCACCACTCTAGCACCCTCAGCATAAGACATTAAAACAAATAAACCAACCTACTTGTGAGTCCTCTGCTTTAAAGTGCTGTATTTCTGCAAGAAATTTGCCGATGACTAGACTGTCTAACAAGCTGCATCTTAGAGCACGGCTTGACAGTGTGAGGCATACTGAAATGTGCCAGGGTAGCTCAGTGAGGCCCAGAGCACTTGCTTAATGGAAGATGATTCTGAACCTGCAAACTTTACCTGCAAATTATTGATGTTTCTTCTAAGCCCCACTGGGGTTTACATTAGAAACCACAACTGGTTCCTCATTAAAATATGAAGAACCAAATATCCTGGGCAGCATATTTCCTTCTGCTTTAGTTAAGATCAACCCTGCATACAAAATAATGAAGGCTTGTGCTTCGCTCGTCATGCTCTCATATGCTGCCCTGTGCCAGATGCTCACTCTTCTTTCTTCTGGATGCCAGGACACTTCACAGCTTCAGAAACTTCCCCACGGGCACCTCTGCATCTCCACACTGACCACAACGATAGGTCTGGTGGCTGATTCAAAAGAAAGGACTTTATGCCAGGTTAGACTCCAGTACTGAGGTTTCCTTCTCTCAAGCCACTTCTAAGGAGCCATCCAGAGGGATTTCCTCTCCAGCATCCCTGCCATCTCTTGTCTGGCTTTGAGTACCCAGTTAATTACATCCATGGCTAACTCTGGTCTCTTATCTGACAGTGACTCAGAGAAGGGCTGCTCTAAACTGTGTTTGTAGTCAAGAAGGTCAGAGGTCAAAGGCATTCTAAAGGACAAAGGGACCCCAGTGGTCATGGACAACCTCCTCCTCAACCCATTGCCTTATTCCACTGTCTTCTAGTAATGTAAGGTTTCCAAACACTGAGCACATCAGTATGTGATGGAAGGAGAAGTGTAAAAACTAGTGACTTCATAAGTGGGCCAAAGATCTAAAGAGACATTTCTCAAAAGAAGAAATACAAATGGCCAACCAATATATGCTTAACGATCAAGGAGATGCAGATCTAAACTACACCGAAATTTCATCTCACCCCAGTTAGAACAGCAGTCATCAAGAATATAAATAACAATAATTGCTGGTAAGGATGTGGAGAAAAAGATACATTTATATGTTATTGGTGGGTCTTAAAATTAGTACAACTACTTTGGAAAGCAGAGTGGAGATTCCTCAGAAGTCTAGGAATAGAACTACCATATGGAACTACCAGCTATCCCACTTCTTGGTATTTATCCAAAAGAACTAAAATCAGCTTACTATGTAGTGATGTAGGCACATCAGTGTTTTTAATAGCACAATCCACAATAGCCAAGTTATGGAATCAGCCTAGGTGGCCATCAACAGACTGATGGATAAAGAAAATGTGATATGTGTGTATATATATATGCACACACACACAAGCACAATGGAGTTCTACTCAGCCATAAAGAAGAATGAAATTATATCATTTGTTGGTAAAAGAATGGAATCATAAAACATGCAAAGTAAAGTAAGGCAGGCTCAGAAAGTTGAGGGTGGAATGTTTTCTTTCATATAGGGAAGCTAGAGAGAAATAAAAGGAATAAAAAAGAAGGATGTCTAGAAAACAGAAAGGAGATCAGTAGGGTAGAAGCAAGGGACCAAGTGGGGGGATGCGGGGAGGGAAAGGTGAAGAACTGGGGAATGAACCTGATCACATATGCTATGTGCATGGATGAGTGCGTCAGAAGTCATTCCAATTTTATATGTAACTATAATGCACCAATTTTAAAAATAAGTAAATAAATAAAAGGAAGACCAATGGAGTAGAAGAGGATTAGGGGAGAGAGGAGAGAAGGGAGGAAAAAAGTACTAGAAATCAAAGTAGAGGAAACTATGTTATATACATTTATTTACATATATAAATGTGTGTGTGTGTGTGTGAAATATGCCCCACCATTATGTACAGCTATAATGCACTAATAAAAATAAATAATGTAATATTTTTTAAGAAAGAGAGACCCAATTTTGTTTTTTCATCTGGCTTTTGTTTTTCCTCCACTTAGTTGTATATGTGGTGCTTGGGATGGAACCCGGTCCTCATGCATCCAGCCAAGCATTCTACTGCTGAGCCACTGCTGCAGTCCAACGTATATAATATTTTTTTAAAACCAAGGTCGAAATGAGTTATCCTTTATTTCTCTGGACTTACCAGAAAGAACATAGCTTGATATAGTTATTCATTTAAAAAAATTTAAAAACATAAATTTGAGTTGAGGTAGAAAGAGGAGACTGGGACATTGAAGGTCATGGGATTCCAAGTAACAATTGTCAACTTCCATATGAACTCTGAATTCCATTGCCTCTCTCCACACATTGTAAACCTTATGAGTAGAGCATTGAGCTGGATGGTTTTGAAATTGAAAACTTTGTTCATTAAGTTTCATTTTTCTGTTCATCTGGTGCCTCGATTTCTCTATAAAATCTGTTTTTCTTTATTTCAGTTCTTGTCCCAGGAACAAATTTAAGGCTGAAGCTTACGGAGAGAATGTATTCTTTAAGCACCTTTTGCTAAAAGACATAGTTGCTGTATGAAAGGGAATATTATTAGCTTTTACTATTTTAGTTTTGCATAAAAAGAAATGAGTAGCGCCAGGTAACATTTAACACACCAGGAATCCTGGCCTTCACTTTTTCTGCTTGATGTTCTTCATTTCTTACTTTATCTTGATTCCAGAGGAAATGGCCTGAAAAATGACAGCCATTAGTCTGTGTTGAAACCAGGCTAAAGTGTTACAGAGCCTCTGATGGGTAAGACGCACCTTCTTGGCACCCTACGTACTTACAGATTGGGGCCAAGAATGGGGGCTGAATTTTATAAAATACACCAAGATAGAGAAAAGATTTTGATAAACACTTCATGCAAAAACTAGAAATCGGTGAAAACATTGATCTCTCCTCACTTCATTCTTAGCTGTTAACTTTATCTAAATATTTTATTTATTCCACATTCTGTGTCCTCAGTCATCTCCAATGTCCTTTCAACAAATATTTTCCAAAAGATATTTCCAAACTTAACTAAACTTAGAAATGAAAATGAGATTAGATCTGTAGGGTAGTGGCAAAAAGGAAGTTCCAAGGGCCCGGGAAAGCATCATTGATGGTTTGGGAGAACCTTGCAGCAAGGGACTCAAGGAAGAAAGAAGCAGGCTGTTGTTTGCCCAGAGAGGTTTGAGAGCCTCAAGGAGGTACTGAAAAGAATACCCAGCTCATAGGAAGACTGCGACTCGTGAGGGCTGAGATGAACGTGTGCACTGTGGACCTAGTTAGACACTCTTGCACTACAGGGAATAGGCTCTGAATGAACCTGAGATTGCAGTTTTGTAAAGAAAAAAATCAAAAAATGAAGGATGAAGAAAAATGGGAGTTGTGAACCATGTTAAGATATACAAATGTAGGGGAGGTATATAGTTTTTTGTTTTTTTTTTTTTTTTGGTACCAGAGAGTGAACCTAGGAGCATTTAACCACTAAGCCACATTCCCAGTCCTTTTTATTAATTTTTTTATTTTATTTTACTTTATTTAAAGAGAGAGGGACAGGGGCTGGAGCAGTGGCTTAGTGGTTCCGGCACTTGCCTGGCATGTGCAGGGACTCGGGTTCAAACCCCAGCATCATATATACACCAAAGTGTCTGAGCAATGAAACCCACATGAAAAACTGAATAAAATTGATTCTGTCTTCCTCTCTCTCACTGTCCCTCTCTCTTAAAAAGAGAGAGAGAGAGAAAGAGAGAGAGAGAGAGAGAGAGAGAGACAGTGAGAAAGAGAGTGAAAGAATCAATTTTATTTAGTTTTTCACATGGCCTTTGTTGCTCCAATACTTCCTTGTGTACGTGGTGCTGGAGTTCGAACTTGCATACACGTGCATGCCAGGCAAATGCTGTAACCACTGAGCCACCACTCCAGCCCCTTAATTTTTTGGTTTTAGACAGGGTCTTGCTGAGTTGCTTAAGCCTTGCTAAAGTTGCTGAGGCTGACTTTGAACTTGGGATCCTCCTGCCTTAGCCTCCCAAGCCACTGGGATTACAGGAATGCACTGCTCTGCCTGGCCAGTATATCATTTTAAGCTGAAAAAAAGTTATGCATTAGGATTTCACATTTACTAGACCTGTGTAAGAATAAATTCTAAAGGATCTGGGGTTTATTGTCTTTGACTTGAAGGACTAGAAAAGTTAGAAGTTATTTTATTTGCATAAATAAAAATATTGTCATGTTAAGAGATTGAGACCTGCTTGTTTCTTTTAGGGATTTATGGACAAATGAAATAAAAATCACATATATTTTGATTGTAGATGAAAGGCCGTACTATATGACAGTATGGACACAGAATGGCTTTATCTTCAGAAACGTATTTCATAATAATTTAAGCTGATTATAAATCAATAGTACCATCATCTTTTCCTTGATCTTAATCTCCCAATAATTATTATAATTGAAAACTTAATAGTCTATTTTGTGTTAAATTTTAAAAAGTTGAGGGAACTTTAGTTTGTTGATAGCTGCCAAATTTTTGGTGCATGTGAGAAACTTATGCAAATGAAATTTCTTATTAACAGTAATATTTGATAATTGATTCAAAGTAATTCTAACTCCTATTTTCTGATTTTGCAGCTTGGCTCATCCTCTTCTGTGCCTTTTACGTCTATTTTTTCTCAGCTTTTTGTGACTGTTGTGGTTCCTCTCATTATTGGACAGGTGAGGTCTCCCGATTTTTACTTGTTCTTTTCTCTATAGATCAAGTTGTGAATTCTATGTGAAGGCAGGGAAATGCAGAGCGGAGAAACAACTATATTACGTATGCGGTTGTGAAAATACAAGGTTTCATCTGTCAATATTCTCATCTTTTAACTTTTTAAATTAATAGTAATATGCTTTGCAGTTAGTTATATATAAGAACTACCAAAAAGATTCTTAAAATTGGATAATAAGACTAGAGTTTTCTTTCAGATTTGTGTTCAATAGGACTTCTTATAACAAATTACTAATAAGCACATAATTTAAGCATAAGCATACAGATTTAAAAACAAAGTGTTTTGTTTGTTGTTGTTTGGTTGGTTTTTAAATCACTGGAGGCCACAATAATAGATAACAGAATTAAATGTACAAATAAAATGAGTGGGCCTCAGGAAACAGTGTACTAGGATGACCAAGAGCACAAACTTCAAGAGCAATTAGATTCTAGATTTAGTTCTACCTGTCATTTGGAATATGACTTTAGGCAGGTCATTTTATCTCCCAAGCTCCAGGTTCATAATTTATTAAATATGGTGATAAATAATATGATTGGTATTATGATCATAACATTTCCTATTGCTAGTTTTCCTGGCCTTTTCTCAACTCCTGCATATTCTTTCTGCTATTTTAGATTGTTTGTTTTGCAATACTAGGGCTTGAACCCAGGGGTACTCCACAACTGAGCTACACCCCAGCCCTTTTTATTTTTATTTGAGACAGGGTCTTCCTAAGTTTCCCAGGCTGGCCTTGATCTCGTGATCCTCCTACCTCAGCCTCCTCAGTGCCTGCATTACAGATGTGTGCCACGGTGCCCAGCTGTTTTTTGTGCTTACTTTCCCACTCCAACTTATCACTTACCTAACTCTAATTCAGACCTTCGTAGAGCCACCTGGAATATGTTTCCCTAGTTATTCTATATTGCAGTACTGTTTTAGTCATCTATTCCATTGTTGTGACTAAAATACTCTACAAGAACAATTTTAGGAGGAAAGATTTATTTGAGAGCTCACACTTTCAGGTCTTGGTCCATGGAAGGCCAACTGCATTCCTCAGGGCTCGAGGTGAGGCCAAACATCATGGTAGAAGGCACTGTTCCAGGGAGCAGAGAGTGAAACCCCACACCAGATACAAAATATATACCCCAAAGTCACACCCCAGTGACCCACCTCCTCCAGCCACACCCTCCCAGCCTGCAGCCACCAGTTCATTCCATCAGGGGATCAACTCACTGATTGGGTTAAGGCTCTCATAACTGGATCATTTCACCTCAGCCTTCCTGAATTGTCATACATGAGCTTTTGGGGGCCACCTCACATTCAAACCACAACAGGACCTTATTTGATTTTCTCCTTGTCCCTTCTCACAATATGTATCTTTTGTATGCTTGTTAGCTGTTTCCCTCCGCCATAGACTAGAAGTTTCAGGAATACAGGAGCCATGTTTGCTTTGTTTATCATTACGTTCCCAGACCATAGGCACCCAATAAAGTTGTGTTGAATGAGTAAGTGAAAAAATAACAAGAGTTCTGTGATCAATAAGGGACATGCAGGGGTTGGGGATTTAGCTCAGTGGCAGAGCACTTGCCTAGCAAGCGCAAGGCCTCAAGTTCGGTCCTCAGCCCTGAAAAAAAACAAAATAAGGGACATGCATTGCCTTATAGAGGCATAACTGAATTTACCTGCTCTCATCTGTGCACAGTTTAAGCTATGAATAGCATTAGTTTAATTAGTTCTGGAAAGCATTATTTTTTGTTTCTGAAAATAATTCTACATAATAACTTGGAGCTCATAATTCAGCTCTTAGTAGATCTTAGATGTATTTCTGTCAATAATTAAATTCTTGGCTTGAAACATGGACAAAAAATATCCAAATTAGTCAGCTTTTTAATATATAGGGTTATATAACTTATATAACAAAAGCATATCCTTCGACAATGAGTTGTTATATTGCTCATCCTTTGTGTGCCCAGCAGTAAATTATTCTATAAATTCTATAAAGTAATAGAGGTAGTCAAAAAAGGTATAGGTAGGGGTTTTGTTTGTTTTTTGGTACTAAGGGTTGAACCCAGCAGTGCTTAACCTCTGAGCCACATCCCCAGCCCTTTTGTCGTCATCGTTTTGGAGACAGGGTCTAAGTTGCTTAGGGCCTTGCTAAGTTGCTGAGGCTGGCTTTGAACTTGCAATCCTCCTGCCTCAACCTCCCAAACTGCTGGGATTATAGGGGTGCACTACCTCACCTGGCAATTCATTTGTTTTCAAGTACTGAAGTAGTTTGATGGCATTTTTCAACGAGGAAGCCTACAATCTTGAATCTACTCACCCATCACTTGTATTGTATTCTTAGGGTTTAGCAATCGCCAGTTCATCTCCACATCCAGAGAACCCCAGGCAGCCTTGCCTCCTCCCTCTTCTTGCCTCCTACTCCCCTGCATGCAGGCAGTTGCCACATGCTCCCATTCAGAAATCTGTCTTATATGGCACCTGCAACCCCATTCATACTGCCTATCTAAACTTGCACTTCCTGAACCAGTCTGCTGTGAGTCTCTCCCATTTCCCACCCGATGTCTGTCCTGCCTCCAGGGTAATCCTAAAAAGTGAATCAGAGCATGTCATTCCTCTCCTTAAAATCTTCCTGCGGGACTGGAGCTGTGGCTCGGCAGTTATGGTACTTGCCCGGCATGCACATGTACATGGGTTCAAACCCCAGCACCCATGTACACAACTAAGTGTCAGAGCAACAAAAGCCATGTGAAAAACTCAATAAAAATTGATTCTCTCTCCCTCTCTCTCTCTCTCTCTGCTGTCCTTCTCTCTTAAAAAAAAATCTCCTGTGGCTCCCTATTGCTAATTCCCTGCCTAACCCACAAAGCCCCTCATGCTTTGGCCCCCACCTGCCCCTCCAGTGCTGTCTCTCACCACTGCCATTCCAGGGCTTCTCTTTTGCCACACTGTGTATTCATCACTCCGTCACCCAGACACACCCTTCCCTATCCATGCCTTTAGTTTATTGTGTGCATCTTTCCCACTAGAAATCTCTCAGTCATTCCTGAAGAGACTGCCTTCTGACTTCAAATCCACCTGCTCTGACTTCCCTGGCTTTGACTGACTTCCAGCTGCCCCGTGGTACTTGATTCATAATAGTTATCAGGAGACTTTACTAATCTGTTAACTTCCTAGGAGCAGAAACTGTATCTTCTATTGCCTTGCTTGTAGTAGACACTCAATACATTTTTTTTTTTACTAAATCTGTCGTTTCATCCTAAGGGGTGGTCACCATAGGTTATGATTTATCGATGTATTTAATAGTATACTCAATAGTAGGGAATAAGCTGTATAAAAAGATTGACAGGAGAAAACTTTGAATTTACCCATAGGGAGCCCCAGCAGTGATTTTTCCTAGATTTCCATTTGTTCAGGACTATATTTTTCCATCTGTTTATAGTAGACATTCAATAATGACTTTTCTTTCCTACCAATCACATAAAAATCAAATCTGAAGGGGAAAAAAATCTTTTAAGTGTAGTTGCTCTCATAATCTAGGGCCCTGCACATATCAAAATCCACAGGTGCTCAAATTCTGCCCATAAAATGGCATAGCATTTGCATAAGACCTGTGCATATCCTCCTGTATACTTTAAACCATCTCAAGATTACTCATAATACCTAATACAATACAAATACTATGTAAATAATGGCTATATTTTATTCTTTAGTGAATAATAAGCAAAAAAAGTCTACAAGTTCAGTACAGAGGCAGGATTTTTTTTTTCAAATATTTTCAATCCAAAGTTGGTTGAAGCCATAGATGCAGAAGGCCAACCATATGTAATCTTTTAGGACATCAGCTCATGGAAAACTAGAGTATTCCAAATTTTATACAATAGAAAAGTCCGATTTTCAACTCTTGCTTTTGGACTTTGAATAAACTGTGCTCTTATGGCCCACTGCCATATTAACATAATGGATATGGCCTCATGTGTGGGAACATCCTGTTATATGAGCGCTGCTCCATGGAGAATGAGTCCCAGGTTCTTGAGCACCATAGAGAAGGATGTACATCTTTACAGGCAGTGGTTTCCAGGACAGGTGGAGCCACCTAAGCCACCTGCTGCTGTGATCAGGGTATTGGCCTACATTTGTATGGATTGTAGAGTATGCAGTGATGCTACATTTCAGAGAATACATCCACCCTTCAGGCATCGTGAATTTGTGTACTCATTACTAGAATTTTCTGGCAGGGGGAAATGCAGTGTATTAAAGAATGGATTCGTTTTTTCTAATGCATGTGGAAGTGCTTTAGGGCTTAAGAGCAGGCCTATTTGACCTTGATGATCAACTCCAACAGCTCACTTCTTAGGTACTACTTCCTTACCTTGGAAGCTCAGGTACTGTATTCAGTAATTCTTCAATCTCATCAAGACCCCTCCCCCCATTCATTTTCCTAATTGTCTATCAGCTACCGTCTTCATGAACTTTCCTTCCATTTTTACCCAGCTTTGATTCCATAGTCTATCATTATAATCATTCCTTTGCAAATAGTCTCAGTTCCTCCATCTTTTCCCCCTTTGTTGTGTTGCCCAGAAAGGCCCAACCCTGGTTAACCCCACTCTGCCACTCCAGGCAGACAGCTGAGCTGCATAGATCCCATGGTCCATCATTAGCCTCACTTCTTGGCAAAGCTCTCAGCTTCACCGACTTGCTCTCTCTCCATTTTACTTATTTCACAAAGGCCCAATCCATGCTTCTACCACAGCAGTAGGGCTCTGCTTCTAAGGAAGCAATACGCATTAGTCCCATCTTATTTTAAATTCATGACCTCAAATTTAAAATGTCTTGTAACACCTCCCAGAAACTCTACTTCTTTGTAAGTTTCTATTTCTGCTCTGTAATTAAAGGACTGTTGCACCCATACTCTGCCTTTTACTTGCCCAGCACCCTCCTAACCTACCCTTTTACCCTTGGATGTCACAGACTTTGCTTCTGTTTCTCAAGCATCCCTTCCTTAGGAACTGTCATTCCCTCTGCTAGAAGCACCCTGCCCCATTCCACCTCCCTGCGTCTCCTCCAGTGGCTGCACCGTTGCCAGGAGTCACTATCACGTCACCCAGTTTAAGCTTCTGCTTAGTGTGTTTCGGTATCTGCTTCTTGTTTGTTATTTTACTTTTTGTTTATCTCTCCAATCAGAATGCAAGATGCATAAGAACAGGGACCTTGTCTTTCTAGTCTGTCTCTGTGTTTTCAATCTATCAACTTGCTTAAACTGTGCATTGTGACCTTTGAGGACCTTGTCAAAATTGCTCGGACATCCTAGTCCAGAGCAAACAGATTCCAGGCACGTAGGCTAGTTTCTTAGTTGTAACCTGGGATGCCAAAAAAGGAAAATGAATGTCCCCATACATTGTTATATGCATCTTTTAAAATGAGATTTTGAAATTACTTGTTAAACAAATAATGGGAAGTGGAAGGTGAAGAAAAATACCAGAAGTATGAGCTGAATAAATTTCCTTAACTTTTAGTAATAATAAAACTTTATCATTCAACTTTCGGTTCATATTTCTGAGAGGGAATTTTGTCTTCTGTGTTTTCCTTATACAGTGCTGCTTTGCGTTGAGGTCCTTACAGGCTAGCTTCTGTGATATGAGGTCTATATCAATCTTCATCCCTGCCCACATGCACACAATTTCAAGGCCTTGCTTTCCAGTCTTTAGAACAAAGAGATTTGTGTCTTCCCTGCAAAGTACTGTAACTTTGAGACAAGTATTCTTTCCATAGATGGTTAAGAGATTGCTGCTTCTATGTGTTCTAGAGAAAAAGAAATTTTGTGCCATTGAAGAATTTACCTACTCCTTCCAAAAAACCCTTTGAATACATCTAAGTGCTTGGGACAAATACTTGTTTTAGGCAATAAATGTAAGAGCAATTTATGAGCAAATGTTAATGATATATAATTTCCACCACCTTTCATTATTTTATATCACCATGAATAGTTTTCTAAGCAGCACAATAAAGCCCACTTTTTGCCCTATAAATAGTAATAAAAAGCTTATCTATACATTATCATTCATGCACTCTCTGATGTCTCTTAGTGATTACTTTCACAGTTTGAGGTTGCCTTCCATTTTAAATAGGCTTCAGCCAGAGCTGAAGTTGGTGTTCTTAATGCTAGTGAAATTTTGCATGTAAAAAATTATATTAGATTCAAATTGTTTACATTTCTTCATATGAATTACTTTGAGAGAAAAGTAGCTACAACTTTATGCAGTGTGATATACTCATAAACAATGATAAAAACAGCACCAGACTAGAATCAAGAAATAAAAATGGGGATCCTTTACCATCTATAGCCCCTATTTCTAAAAAATTTCATATTCTTTTAATTACTTAATCCTCACAACGATTATCCATTTTACAGATGAGGCTCAGGGAAGTTAAAGAATTCACCCTAGATCACCAAGTAGGAGGTGGAACATTCAAGGTCAGGTACATCCTGGCTCCAGAATCTATACCTTGACCCCTATGCAATGGCTCCTTCCTAAAATAGGTCATATTCACACTCTTCGACCCAACTTGCTTTTTAACATTTTATCCAAGTTATTTGGACTCTCTCTGCCTCTGTTTTCAACTGTAAACTAACCAGGATAATATTTGCACAGTCTCAGGAGAGTGAAATGGAGTAATACTTAGAATATTGAAAAAGTGAAGTAGATAGTGGATGTTTATTGTGCCCGTTTGTTATTATTTATACTTTGCAAAATATATTAATATGATTTTGAATCTAATCAATATTTAATAAGACCTTTTTAAAAGTGTCATATAAATTGGGTTTGATTTCATCTCTCACAACAGGATATTAACAAAGAGAAAAAACACTTTATGAAAATATATGGATTAACTGTAATAGAGGATAAAATTGAAGTAAGAATCTAAAGCCACCTTGAAGAAAAATAAATTTTAAAATTCAGACTTACTATGAAAAATTATGTATCATATATTCTCACTCAAAAATCAATTTATAAATGTAAGACAGAGTAGAAAGAAAAAGCAAGGAAATACCTTGACAAAAAAATTAAGAAAACTAAAATGATGAATATAATACTTCACAGTTACCTTGCTGTATGAACATTCTTCATGTAAGACATGTCATTTTTAATGGTTTCCAACTTTGAAGTCAAATAGTAATTGCTATGTAACTCAGCTTATTAGAAGTGCAGAGTCAAATTAACAATTCCTGCTAATTAGCTTAAAATAAAGAATAAAAAATCCTTAGGATGAGACAATAAAATAAAAAGCTTCCTATGGAAGATTTTTTTTCTCCACAGGGAAAAGCAAACAAGTTAATGGGGATGTGTCACTTAATTTGTAAGTTTCCCTGAGCCATGAGGACAAAGTAGTATAAATTCTAAGGAAGGCCTTTCCAGCCTCATCTTGTTTTGTCCGTTTTCCCAGAGAGAATTCTCAGGTGTCCGTGTCAGGTTGTGTTAGTCTAACCTCAGCAAAGTCTTGTTTCCTATGAGGTTATTAAAAATTCCTATAAGGCAAAGAAGTTTGGAGTACTTTAAGTGATGTGAATTCTTGACAAATGGAGGCTGGTTGTGTCAAAAGTGTAAGTTGCTGAACTACAAGATGAGGTTTCCTGGAGTCTGCATCCAAAGCATATCTCTGAGGCATGCCAGCACAACTGAACCTAGGCTTGTTTATGAGGCTTGTTGACACTTTTCTAGCTCCACAATGCAAAATAGCTGTGTCGTCAGTTTAATTTTAGAGAAAAATGGAAACACTCATTGAAGCCTGGAAAAATAAAATGGTTTACTTCAGAAACACAAATAAATATCAGAAGACTAAAATTGGTGAAAGGCAATCTCTTTTCCTCTAGGGTTACTGTTTCCCTTGTGAGTCTGTGCAGTTCCCAATTTTTAAGTAGTTTTCTTTATGAATATTAAGTATCCATCATTAACCCAGGGACATGCTTAAAGAAAGGCATTTTGGCTAGGAGGATTCTGGACTCAAGATTCTTTGTTTCTTGTTGTTCAAAAGAGTTCTACTCTACTATGAGACTCTGAGAATTTTGTAATGAAGAAAGAGACTATCAAATTAATTAAATCAAATTATTATTCATAAAATTGAATCACAATTAGATATTTGTCTTAGTTTTAAAATAGTTTGGCTTTCAATTCTGCCAAAAGCCCTGTACAGATTCATTGCAGTCCCCATCAAGATACCACTGATGTTCTTCATGGATATGTATAAAGCAATTCTCAAATTCATTTCGAATAATAATAAACCCAGAATAACCAAAACATTACTATGCAAGAAAGATGAAACAGGAAGTGTCACAATACCTGACCTGAAATTATACAACAGGGCTATAGTAACAAAAACAGCATGGTATTGGTATCAAAACAGACATGAAGACCAATGGAACAGAATAGAAGATACTGAGACAAATCCACAACTCTTTAAACATCTGATATTTGTCAAAGGGGGCAAAAAATATAACATGGAAGAAAGTCAGCCTGTTCAACAAATGGAGCTGGACGAACTGGACAGCCATATGCAGACAACTGAAATTTAGATCCTTATCTCTCACTCTGCCCAAAAATCAAATAAAAATGGATCAAGAATTAGGAATTAAACCAGCAACTATACAACAATTGCTAGAAGACAAAATAGGTTCAACACTCCATGATATCAGTGCAGGCACTTCCTTCCTTAACAAGGTTCCCATAGCTCAAGAATTAAAGCCAAGAATCAATGAGTGGGATGCCATTAAACTGAAAACCCTCTGCACAACTAAAGAATTAGTCAAGAGTATCAAGAGAAAACCTACAGAATGGGAGAAAATCATTGCATGCTATGCCTCCAACAGTGGACTAATATCCAGAATATACAAAGAACTGAAAAAACCGAACACCAAAAACACAAATAATCCAATTGATAAATGGGCTAGGGAACTAAACAGAAACTTCTCAATAGAGGAAGTCCAGAAAGCCAATAAATATGTATCAAAACTTCACTGAGATTCCACCTCACTCCAGTCAGAGTGGCAAAAATGAAGAATACAAACAGTAACAGATGTTGGAGAGGTTGTGGGGAGAAAGGAACACTAACACACTGCTGGTGGGACTGCAAACTTGGACAGCCACTCTGGAAAGCAGTGTGGAG
Source organism: Aplodontia rufa (assembly GCA_004027875.1). Taxonomy (NCBI): domain Eukaryota; kingdom Metazoa; phylum Chordata; class Mammalia; order Rodentia; family Aplodontiidae; genus Aplodontia; species Aplodontia rufa. Next base: position 46,020 of record PVKS010004759.1, read on the forward strand.
ACTCCTCAAAAAACTAGGGATAAAACTACCTTACGACCCAGCTATCCCACTCCTGGGGATTTCCCCAAAAGAGCTAGAATCACACTACAGAGACACATCTCTATCAATGTTTATAGCAGCTCAATTTCAATAGCTAAACTATGGAACCATCCCAGATGCCCCTCTCTGGATGAATGGATTAAAAAATTGTACTGTGTGTGTGTGCGCGCACACACACACACACACATACACACACACATATATATATATACAATGGAGTTGTACTCTGCTAAAAGAGAGAATAATATTGTGGCATTTGCAGCCAAGTGGACGGAAATGGATAAAATTATGCTGCACGAAACATCCCAAACACACAGACTTAAGGGCCAAATGTTTTCTCTCATATATGGAAGCTAGTGTAAAACCTAAGACAGGATGATAGTTAGCTGAGTTTAGATAATAAATTCAACGTAGTTGAAATTTCAGATAAGCTGGGGGAACCATACCTGTGAAGGTCGGGGGAGAAGCGAGGGAGCAAGCGAGCGGAGGGAGAGACAAGAGGGGTTATCAATACAACTGGGAATACTCAACTCCCATTAGAAGCCTAATTATACACAGGCAGGCAGAGAAACTCAGAAATGTCAAAAATTAACATACATATATATGTTCGTTTCAAATTATAGTATGGGGGGATTACAGAGGAGACATGAGTTCAGGGAATGGACGAAGTAGGGTAGATCCTGGACTAGGATCGATCTCACTGTATCAATATCCATGTATGCATATGTAACAACATTTCCCTGCAATATGTAAGACTATGTCAAACAAGTTAAAAAAACTAATAAATAAATAAAATGTTTTGGCTTTCAAGTTACACCTCATTCATATTTATGTGGCCATGATATTGGGATTATTTTTGGAATTAGGATCATACATTTCTATCTGTTGCAGAGAACTTATTTGGGATTTTTTTTGTTTAGTTTGGTTTGGTTTTTGGTGTTTTGTTTTGTTTTGGTGTAGGGGATTGAATGCAGGCCCTCACACATGAGCATTCTGCCACTGAGTTACATCCCCAATCTTTTATTTTATTTCATTATTGTTTTAGGGGGCGCAGGGTCAAGGTCTAAATTGCCCACGCAGGCCTCCAACTTGTGATCCTCCTGCCTCAACCCCTAGAGCAGCTGGGATTACAGGCACATACCTGGAATGCATGCATGTTTAACTGTTGTATATTAAAATAAGATTGAAGGATATCATAGGTTTTAGTAATTACATGTGTTTTCCGTTTATTTCATTTTCAAAAGGAATTGAGTAATATTGAATTTGGCTTTCTGCTCCCAAGCACAGTAGATTATGAATTGACCCTCTGAGTGAACTTCCTCCTCATAAGCACCCACAGTAAAACATTTGAACATGGGGCCATCTGAGTAAACTATGAGGCCTCTAGCACTGCTATACAGAATTTATGTTCTAAAGCAGCAGTGCCTCATACTGTGCAACAGAAATGCTCTTCTTTATACTTTTCTGCATTTTTAACTTTAAAGAAAGAAATGAACAGATGAATTACTATGGTTTAGGATCGCTTCTACCTACTCATCATAATATTTTATGAATGCACTACAACTTTAATTATATTGTTCACTTTTTTAAAAAAAAATGCTTACCTGCTGTGTATAGCACTCATTTCCCTTCATTCCCACCCCACCCAGCCTTAAAGTTTTGTTGCTATACCTTGTACCAAATGATCTGCTTTCTGCCAAGACTCGCTTTATTTTCACACACACTGGGGTTTGAACCCAGGAAACCCAGGCACTATCACTGAACTATATTCCCAGCCAATTTCATTTGTTTATTTTGAGACAGGGTTTTGTTAAGTTGCTGAGGCTGGCCTCAAACCTGTGATTTTCTTCCCTGTCTCAGCTTCCCCAGAGGCTGGGATTATAAGTCTACACAGCTACACCCAACTTATTTATTATTACACTTAATGAGTCCTTGAAAACAGAGCCAATAGCCACTTGTTCAAAAATTCTAATTCAAGTACAGTAGTCACCCCTTGTCCTCAGGGGATATTTCTAAGATGCCTAAAACCATAAATAGTACCAAAACGTATATATACTTTTTCCTATACATATATATCTGTGATAAGGTTTAATTTATCAATTAGGCACATTAAGAAAATTAACAATAATGATAAAGTAATTATAATAATATACTATAATAAAATTTATTTCAATTTATGAATTATTTCTGGAATTTTCTACTAAATCATTTTCAGACAGCAGTTGATCACAGGTACCTAAAACTGCAGAAAAATGAAACTGAATAAGGGGCAGAAGCTTATTTTGTGCTTAAGTATCTGTAAGGAGATATGCTCCATTGTGAATTATGCCCTTTTGGTGACAGAGAAGTTGATGTCAAAACCCCATCAGCCTTATCTGGAGAAGTTACCTGACCTCATTATTGCTAATGGATCCACAGTAATTCAGCCTGTTGTGAAATCTCATGTTCAATTATGCAGTATAATGAGTGACTCAAAACTTAATATGTCTCCACTATCTCCTTATGAGAGAGGGCTAGCACAGATTCTTTCAAAAGCCAAGTAAGGTTTTAAGTACAATTGTTCACTTTTATGCTCAAACATCATCACCAATATTCAGACTGTCCTAATTTTATATATATGATTTGATTTTAAAATAAAAGGATTGCTCTATAACTTTATCTTTCACTGATCCTTTTGTAGGGAAGTTAGGACAGGTTTATTCATTTTTAAGTGTTAATTTTGGAATTCTAAAAGCATGCAAATGGCATTTGTCTTTGGATTCACGAAAACTCTAGATATTCAGAGTTTGAATTATTTAAACTCCCACAACACATGCACTTTTGCTTTTCAAGCATGAGTTATAATTTAATTAAAAACTTCTGGGGCATTGCTAGTGTTTTAAATATTAATATGTTCCATGGATCACTTTCGATTATCTACTGTCTTGAAATTCTTGAAGATGTCAGATTTTTAAGATTCCCGAAGTTGCACTTTGAATTGTCTGTTGAGGCAAAGGGGACTGTGATAATTACACACATCCATTAGGATCGGCAGAGGAGATAAACTTTGGGGAGGCTTAATGGGCATGTCTCAGTGACAGCTAGCAAAGAGCATTTGGCATGATTAAGAATGGATTTGAATGCAGTTGAAAATATACTCTCATTATGGACACCCAGTGGAAGTTGCACTACAAATGTTAAATTCCCCAGAAGAAGAGTGGCATGGCAGGGAAGCTTTGAAATCCATTGTGGCCATCATCCAAATTATTCTCTTTCCTTTATGTCTTTCTGCTGTCAGAATCATTTTGTAATGTCCAGTCCAGCTCCCTACATCTCTGAAAAGAGGCAACCTGTTGATCTCTGTATTTCAGACTCTCCGAAGATACATCAAGGATTGGCTTGAAAGAAAGAAGCCTCCTTTTGGTGCCATCAGCAGCAGTGTGCTCCTCATGATCATCTATACCACATTCTGTGACACATTCTCAAACCCGCATTTTGACCTGGATAAGTTCAGCCTTGTTCTCATCCTGTTCATAAGTAAGTTGGAAGATGGGGTGCCCTGGCTACACCTCAGTAGCAATGTGAAGCCATCTATTTTCTCTAAATTCATCCCTTGTGCTGATTTAATTAGAAGTGAATATTTAGTTTATATTTGCTCAGTAACTTTATCATTGGTATTTTTTCTCCAGAAAAACATCAGTTATGCATGTGTGATCTCAATCTCCTTTGCTTTGTATGTCTGATTCACCGTTTTCTGATTTACAGTAGTTGATATTAGATAAAAGAAGAAAACATCTCTTAAACTCAAAGATTAGACTGAGCATTTTGTCACCAATTTAGTTTATTATGAGTTTAAGCAGATCTTATCCCTATAGTGACTTATAAGTAGGATCTATGGGGGCTGGAGCAGTGGCTCAGCAGTAGAGTGCTTGGCTGGCATGCCTGAGGACCCAGATTCGAACCCCAGTATCACATACACAGCTAAGTGCTGGAAAAACCAAACCCAAATGAAAAAATAAATAAAACCAATTCTTTCTCTCTCTCTAAAAAAAAAGCAGGATTTATAACATATATTATTATTTTATATGTATAATAATTTGTCTACACTGGTTAAAATGAGAATGTTTGCATCATTATTTACTAATAAAATATATCCAAAGCAATATTTCACTTTAAAAAACAGTAGACTATAAAATGTCAGTAACTTCTAAGGCTTAAACAACCTTTTGTTCAATTTATTCTAATACCAAAGATAACTTGTTATCAATATTATGATACCAAATAATCTTCTGTTATTAAATATCAAGAAGAATATATATTATATGGTATCACATTTGTGTTTTTTGCTATACATGCATATGGTATCAACCAACTTTCACTAAATTTAACAAATAATCAAATTTTAAATCAAAAGTTTTTGGTTTTCCCTGAGTAGTAAATGTCATAGCTTGTGTCTAGAGATATTGTCACTAAGAGCAAGTTAAGCACAGTAATTTAAATGATTCTATCAGTTTAGCAATGTATATTTGTTTGGTTTATTCATTTGTTTTTTTGTGTGAGTTCCCTTAATTTTCAGATAAAATGCATATATAGTAAATGCACAACAGATACTGTTTTTATATTGCTAATTTAGATTCAATCTTTTTTCTTTGTCTTCAGTCGTTTCTGTTCAGCTGAGTTTCATGTTTTTAACCTTCATCTTTTCAACAAGGTAAGTGATTTGATGTCTCTTGCTGTTTGTCTCTTAAGGGAGGAGTTATGCTCTTTATTTGGCTACTGTGCCACAGTACTGTCCTAGTTTTCCTCCTGGCTCCTGGCCATTGTTTCTCACTCCTGCCCCCCTCAAGCTGTAGACTTTATCATAAGGTCTGTCCTGGACCCTGTCTCATCTATCCACATTAGTGCTTAGACAACCTCCTCCACTCTCCTGTGTTGATGGATTCCAGTCTAGACCTGAAACCTGCCGTCCAATTTTATTCTTAAGTTCCGGTACTATTGTTTTCCTTACCCTGACTGTCTTAACAATGCATTAGATTCCAGATATCTAGAATGGAATTAACATTTTTCTCCACAATTTCTTCTTCTCTTGTTTCTTCAACTTATTTTTTTGTGGAACCATCATCCTCAGAGTTACTCAGACTGGAATCCTTCACATCAGTATCTTGTAAATGTCTTGATCCTAGCTCTGTAATATTTATCCTGTTCCCAAAGCCACTTCTCTAAATTGGGTTCTTGATGCCTCCTTTCTGTCTAATCTATTGCAGAGAATCTTAGCGGTAGCTCCATTTCTAGGTGCAAGCTTTCTTATGCTTTTTACACTGCTTCCAATGTCTCAAAATTCTGCTAATCACTCTCTTGATCAAATACCCTCTATGGTGAGTCAGTGCCTGCAAACTGTGTTCATTTTTTAAGTGCCAGGCCCTCTAGTCTGACTAGCAATCTCATGTATTGCCCAAGTGTTTATGCTGCCTAAGCTTTAGACCAAAGTAAAAATCTTTGCTGTTCCTTGGAAGAACCCCATGCTTTCTCATTCCTATTTCTTGTTCAGGCCGTCCACACATCCAAATTGGCCTTCATGTCCAAGATCATCTGTCATATTCTTAAAGATTCACCTTAAATGCAGCTTCTTCCACTGATACTATTCACTCAACAGGCATTACCTAAAACTTGGTATGAGAAATTTACCATAGTGAGTACCACAGATAAGAGTTGATTCCAATCCTGCATGTATTTACAGACTAAAAATGTGTACTGACAAGCAAGCATTCTCTGCTGTCCGGTAAGCCAACCTGTGCTCCAAAGGAGGCAGTTCCAGAGAAAATGGTAGTCAGGCTTCATGAGAGATGCAGTTTGACATGAAGCATAAAGAATGGCTAATTGTGCAGCAGAGATGAAGAGAGGTGGTGCTCGTGGGCGAAAAAGCACACAAAAACAAAACAAGATCGGATAGAGTGATAGGCCTGGAGGAAGATGAGCACACAAAAAGAAAACAAGATAGAATAGAGCAGTAGGCATAAAAGAAGATCAGAAGTAATGATAGTCGCTGGAAAGGTGGACTTGAACCAGATTGCAGGCCCTTGAACTGCAAATACCAGCAGTGATTAACACAGGGAAGAAGCCCAGGGTGTCCGTGAGGCTTGAAATAGCATCAGGGCCACGGACCAGTGGGTTCAGGCCTCGCATTAGCACTCGGCTCTTACAGCACTTGTACAGCACTAGGCTGATTGTAATCAGTCGATAAAAACATATTGATTGAGTAATCTAAAGCATTTTTCCAAGCTTGAAGTTGTGATTTATGAAGTAAGAATAAAGCCTGGAGCCATTAAGTCACAGAGAAAATGTGACTTAATTGGGTAAGTCTGTGCGTAAGAGCTGTGTTAAAGTTCTTTTTGTGAATGGCTTATTATGTCACCTTAGAAAAGGCATTTGCCTCTTAGTGGCTGTTTGCTGGTCCCTATGGCAGAAGTAATACTCAGACCCACTCATCCTATCTGATTATGTAGTGCAGATGTCCTGTTGGTAACTAAAACAGTCCTTGAAAAGGTAGAGTAGGAGCAGCCACCTCTGATATTACTGAAGGAAGCAGGGGGAGTGAGGGGAGGTCTCCCACTAACTGAATTAAAATTCACTACTTTCAGCACGCAGTAGACTGAGTTTTCATGAGAACCTTGGTTTTGAGATTCTTCTTTTCTGCCTTATTCTCCCTTCCCTGCAGTTCTGTCATTCTTTGTCCCTCCTTGACCCATTGCAGACATGCATTCTTTGATAAAACATAGAATACTGAAGAGCTGTAAACATGGTCCACAGTAGTGGTTGAGTAGCCCACCGGATAGCCCATTACAAATAGGGGATTTTTCAAAGGGACACAGTTTAGAAGATGACTTTCATACTCTTGTTTTCTCACTGAGAGTCCCCATTGTTCCTAAGCATTTTATTGGATGCCGCCATGCCAGGCACCATCCTAGGGATTATGCATGTAAGTTTAACAGCAAGACTGCAATATTATGGATTTTTTCTGCTCTTTTGCAAATGAGAATCCACCCTTAGAGTAACTTGCCTCTAATCAGATCTTAGTAGCTTAATAAGTTGCCCCAAATCAGAGAGTAAGTTCTATACCCAGTATTGAAATCCATTTCCACTTGACATTTCCTACAGCATTTACCAAGCTTTTTCCACTGCTCTAAACTATTTTCATCTCTTTAACTCATAATATTTGCTTTAGAGAATTTGTGATTAGTGTTTAATTGAGCTCTACAAGTTTATACACACTTGCAAACAAGTTAGTAGGAGACTCTGCAGATTGGAAATAGGGCCCACTGGTGTGCACTCTGCTGAGTTCCGTTTTCTTTTCCTATTTGTAGTTCTTTCCTCCTGGAAATGGGTAAAATTGATATGTGTGTGTGTGTGTGTGTGTGTGTGTGTGTACGCATGCGTGCATATGTGTGTGCATGTGCACATGTGTGTGTGTGTTCATCTTTTCCGTACCAGTTCAATAAATATAAAATCAATTTGGGTATCAAAAGACAAAAATCTCAATATGGAAATCAGTCCTGTTGTGTAGCCTGCTGCCACATTCTGATGATGGAAATTTAGTGTAAAACCAGTTCAGGAAATTCAACTTTGCTGCCACAGTGTGCTTCTTAGATTTAAGAACTTGATGTGTTACTATGCCAGAGAGTATTTAAAACAGATAGGAGACTCATTTGTCTATCTGCAGAACAGTGTCAGGGTTCAGAACCCCAACACTGGAGTCAGACTTGAACTTCAGCCCCATTTAATGCCTTTGTAACTATTGTCTGTTTTCTTGTGTAAAAATGAAGACAGGGGTTGGGGATTTAGCTCAGTGGCAGAGCGTGTGCTTAGCACGCGCAAGGCCCCAAGTTCAGTCCTCAGCCCTGGAAAAAGAAAAAATAAAATAAAATAAAATGAAGACAGGAGTAGTGACTATCTCAGGAACATTTAGAAAATCAAATAGTAAACACATAAAGCCCTCAGCATCATACCTAACTATACTAAGTGCTCAATAAATGTCAGGTACTATAGAATACTTATTATATTAAAATAGCTTATATCTATCAAAAACTAATGATAAGGGGCTGGAGCAGTGGCTCAGCAGTTAGAGCACTCACCTGGCATGCGCAAGGACCAGGTTTGAACCCCAGCACCACATATACAAGTAAGCATAGGAAAAACAAAGGCCAGATGAAAAAATAAATAAAATTGATTCCCTCTCTCTCTCTCTCTCTCTATATATATATATATACATATACACACACATTTACATATGTTTATATATACACATTACATATACATATATTTTTATATATTTATATATATATATATATACACTAATGATAAAAAAGAGGGAATTAGCTGGCCTAATTTTATTGTAATATATTATATATTACCTTTCTCTGTCCAGTTGTTAGCAAATGAGAATAAGCCAGCTCTCCATAATGATGTGAACTTTCTGCACTTTGAGAAATTGTCAAAGTTTAAAAACGAAAAAAGATGAACAATTTTAGGAAAGCAAAGTAATCATTGGGCATCTTTTTAAAAAACACACAAGACAATTTGGCAAGCTGATAAGTAGAGTACCAAACCCTTATGGCAAAAGAACCCCTTAAAAAAGGAGGGAAACAGATATTCAAATAGGTGTCTAGGTGTTCTAAACCTTCCAAGTGCATTTCTAGCCAGAAGTCTCAGTCCTGGGAGGAGACAGTGGGCCAGGAGGACAGGCTTTATTATGTGGCAAGTCTCCTTGCCATTTCAGAGATGAGGCCACTACTTGGAGGTCCCAGTAGCTTGTTTTGGGCCACACAGCTCATGACAGTTGAGGACCTCTCTGAAAACAATCACTGTTGAAGAGGTGAACAAAGGAACCCACCTTGCATGGGCGTTTCCCTGTCTAAAGACAGTGGGTTTTGACAGAACCCTCCCGCAGGACCTTTCTGCTCCGCATTCTGTGATTCTGCTAGTAAAACCTGACATGTTTTCCTTTGTGGGCACTGCAAAGGAAGGCAAAATAAATATTATGTGGAAAACACTGACTGAAAGCTTTGCAAGAGAGAACAAAAAGACCAGTTGGGAAGAAAAGGAAATAAACATCTCAGGGGAAGCCAAAATGATCAAAAGAATGATGAAAACGGGATAAAAAGAAAATCGATATTAAAAAGAGACAAGGCAGAGTTAGAAAATAAATAGTAATGTGATTCCTTTCAAGAAAGTGAGCAGACACAACAGAGATGTTCATCCCTGGGAAGAGTATGATCATCACTACTTAAATATAACGTACGGACACTTGGTCCTTCTGAGTATGGTCATAACCTGTGCCATGAAGCCACCTGTGACGGTGTAGCAGAGGGTGGAGGACTACCCAGGACAGCTGCTCTTGCCCATTAAATAGGGTACTGTCCTTTTGTTTTGTTATTTTTGTTTTCTTTCTGAGTAGGCAAACTGACCTCCAAAATTTGGGCCCGCCTGCTTCCTAGTTGTGACTTCAGGGAAGCTTCCTAACCCCTCTGTGCTTTAGGTTCTCCTTGGGGAAAAAGCAAGGCTATAATGGTGTTACCCCGCTTCTAAGGCTCTTCTGAGGAGGAAAAAATACTGGATGCAAAGTGCTTAGACACGTGCTTAGTAATGTCCCCTGCTGAGGTCCCTCGTCACCATCATGAGTGCAGGGCCGAGTGGGTGTCTGCTTCAGGAACTGCACTGAAGAGCTAGAGTTCAGGTCTGTCCTATAAGGAGGACTGTGGTTTAAACCATGAGCATCCCATTTTTCTGCCCTGCAGCCCTGATCCTCCCCAGGATCCACCTCCAGGCGGGCCCCTGATACAGCCCTTCTATAAAAATTGGACCCTCCGCCCAAGTCGGGGCTTCTTCTCACCCTTCAGACAGCCCGCGTTCTCCCTTGAATGTGTGTCTGCCTTTCTGAGTAAACCTGTCCATGTCTGTCTCGTGCTGAGATTATTTTCCATCACTCATGCCAAGGGCCCTGCCGGTCTTGAGTCGAGTTCCTTCAGATCCTTCTCTGGAGACATCCGTTCTCCAGTGGCATTTTCAGTGGCGATTCCCTCTCTCACCATCATCTTCCTCTCTCCCTTTTATATAGAGTATTTTTCTGTGCTCCATTCATCTCTCAGCCCATGCATTTACAAAATTTATAGACCTCCTTCCCCACGAAGCCGGCTTGAGGAGTAAAGGGGTGTAGAAATGTGTCTGTCTCATAGGGCAGCGCGTACAGAGTAAGAGTAGAAGCTCAGTCTGAACAGGAGAATCAAATGCAGAAACGGAAAGCGGGCTTACAGTCCTCAGCTGCAGCAATATACTAAAACTCCAGGGGATGTCAGGAAAGACCTGGAAGGAAGTCTGCTTAGGAAGCAGAAACAAGCATGTTTGTCAGAGGAGAGGGGTCAAGGGCCATTTTCATATTCTCTTCATACCTGGGAGGTGGCGGGGGAAGAGAGGACTCTTCTTCCCTCCTGTGAGCATATAATAAAGAAAACAGGTTGTGGGATCTATTGAGGGATTTTTCTACGTAGAGATTAAGATTTTTCTTCCAGCAAAAGTTATGCAAGGGGATAAGGTGACTAAAGATCTTCATTAGAGATCCTTAAAGATCAGGCAGACGGTTAAATTGGCAACTGTATACAGTTTTTGAGCATTTTTCTGTGAGCTGACTTTTGTCATAATTGAGGGTAGAGAATGATAAACTCACTGTACCATTCACAGCCTGACTCTCCATGAAAGGTTTCTAAAATATAAGGGCACAATGATAATAGTAATTGCGTTTCTAATCTTTTTGACTTGTGATTCTCTAAACCTTACACTCTAGCATGGGAACTTTGATTAGGATATTCAAACCCCAGTACTTGCCCACCATAACATTTAATCAATTTTGACAAGTGAACTTAAGTTTTTAAGCTTAACCTATTACATAACAATAGTAGACCATGGTTAAGAGCACAGACACACAAGCCAGACTCCACTTAAATCCCAACTTGGTCTTTTACTAGCAATGGGTCCTGAATAAGTGACGAAACCTGTGTGCCTCGGTTTTCTCATCTGTAAATAAGGATATTGTTTCACCTACCTTTTGGGGTTACACGCATGTGAAGACCTGTGAAAAATGCCTGAATAGGTGCTTAAAAATGATACTTTATTGTTTTTACTAAGATTATGTTAAACATGTGTGTTTGCTGCCCCAAGTATGTGTTGCTCCTGGAGAAAAGCATTTTCAGATATATTAATTCTTCCAAGTTGCTGGATTATTTTCATAAAGTCTTAATACCAGCAGCTCGTGATGCGTGTGATTTTAGGTGACCCCCAACACACATTATGAAAACTATTTTCCTTTCCATGGATAAATGTCTCAGAAGAGATTTTCTAAAAAGAAATGTAGCGCGTCTATATATTTCAGTCTAGAGGTACTTCCGTCATCAGGATTGATCAAGGGATATCAGCATGAAGGTAGGTACTTCATTTGATTTAGGATGTTTTAAATAGACTTTTTGTGCAAGTATTTTTTTAAAAAAATTTTTTCTTGCCTCTAGGAATAATTCGGGTTTTACACCAGCAGATACGGTGGCTATCATTTTCTGTTCTACACACAAATCCCTCACATTAGGTAAGTGATTCACATGGCTAGAAATCATATGTTACCCTGATAGGGTAATATCTTCTGATTTTAAAACTTTCAAAAGTCTTCAAATTCAGTGGAATGAGATGTTATCCGTTTTAGATAAAGAACAATAATGAAGTGAGGATGGGGCCATGCTTTCAAATACTGTCATTTGATCAAAACAGTCTCTGAAGGCCTAAATTTAATAGTGTCAGATTTAGCCTCATTTGTAACCATGTTTTCAGTTCTCATAAAAGATGATCATGTAGGGTGAGGTGGGGGTGGGAGTCTGTGGGGACTGTTTCTGAAAAGGGAATTGCAAACACTTCCCCTTGGAAGGTTCTGGAGTTGCCCCCTGGAAAATGTTATCTTCTTTATTGGGAGTTCAAAGCAAGGTAGGAATAATGTTATTCCTTTAATTTGATATTAGCTTCAATTTGAAATAAATGTTATGTTATTCTTCTATAAAGACACAAAATATAGTTATCTAATATTAATTCAATCAAATAAAGTACTGAGTAAAATATTTATTTAATGGACAAAAACAGGTTAAGAAGAAAAGTGCTATTTTCTGCTTAGCTTGATCCAATTTAGTACAGTTATCTAGTAACTTTTTAGACATCCAGAATCTGTGTTTTTAGTCATTAAGAGGCATTAAGTAATCAGAAACTTTATTGAAATTTGGATCATACACAAACTCCTTGGAGTAAGAGGCATTTTTTGGCAAAAATTCATGTTAAAAATTCCTGTACGTTTTGGCTTGTGTCTCACTTAGGGAAACAAAGAATAGTGACATCACTCTACTAAAGAAATTCCAACCGTAAACTAAAAAACAAAGAAATTTTGTAATGCTTTTATTAATCCTAAATACATTTCCATGATGGAGTCTTTGTCAGTCTTGCCAAATTTGGAAAATGATTGAAACATTGGACTAATTCTTTAAGGAAGTCAGAGAACTCACCCCATTCTTCTTTCCCGTGTGTGTTAGTGTGGATGGCATGTCTGGTGTTCCAGGTCTTCCAAAAACTAAGGGACTTATACAAAGACAGGGAGTCCAGAGGTGGTACACAGAGTGCAGGGATCAGTTGATCCCAGGTCCTCAGAGCACACACCGCACCACAACTGGTCCAATGTATTTCTGCATTTCTGCAAAGGGCTGTTAAACCTGACCCCCTCCTAGGGATTTGCTTTTGACAGGAAAGCCAAAATGGAAGGTTTGCGGCTTCTGCATGACGCTCTTCCGTGCTAATGTGGTCTGTGTTGAACAGAGGGCAGGTCGCATACCCAAGATACATACTGCCCTGTGATCAGTTTTCTTTTCTTTTCTTTTCTTTTTTAAGAAGAGAAGGACAGTGAGAGAGAGAGAGGAGAGAGAGAGAGAGAGAGAATACATTTTTTGTTTAGTTTTTCACATGGCTTTCATTGCTCTGACACTTAGTTGTGGACATGGGTGCTGGGGTTTGAACCCGTGTCCTCGTGCAGGCCGGGCAAGCGCCCTAACTGCAGAGCCACCGCTCCGCCCTCTTCTTTTGTTTTTTATAAAAGAAAAATAGCTATTCCTTCAAACCTTTTTTTTCTTTTTGTCTTTTTTCATTTTTCTTAATCCCAAAGCTGTACTCTTCTTTTTTTTATGCTTTCTGAAATCTCATTTGCAGAAAAGCAGATAGATACTCTGAACCCGGATCAGAAGTAGTTGTTCTGCTAAAAACAGTTAGATTAACTTGGAGTTTTGTTTGATATTGCAGTGTTCTCCCATGAAATAGATATGTAGATCCTCCAACATGATACTCCAATAAAATACTGGTGTGGTTAGCAAAATCCATGTTCATAGCAGCTCTGTTTACAAAAGCTAAATAATGGAACCAACCCAGATATCCCTCACTGGATGAATGGATTAAAAATTGTGTATATATACATACATACATACACACACACACTACATACATACATACCATGGAGTTCCACTCAGCAATTAGAAACAATGATATTGCAGCCTTTGAAGGTAAATGGATGGCAGAGGAAGAAATCACGCTGAACAGAGTTAGCCAAACTCAGAGAATCAAGGTTCGAATGTCTTCACTTATATGTGGAGGCTGGAGCTAGACCCAGTCCTAGGTGAAAGGGGATCAACCTCATGTATTAGACCCAACAAAGGCATTGTAACATATAACCTAGAGCATTTGTAGAGATGAATCCAGAAGGAGGGGGAAGGGGCAAGTGGGGAGGGGAAAGGGTGGGAGAATAGGGTGGGGCCTAGGGAGTAAATATAATTTAAGAATATATACATATCATATTGTTACTTTTGATGCATTTTTATTATACAATAACTAAATTTCTTAATTGAAAAATAACTTAATAAAAATACTATTGGCTATCTGTAACCATTCTGGGTTACTTTTTAACATGGCAGATACAAGGTCTCTTGAACTATAAGACCTACGTACTTGATCTGGCCTCTGTTTTCTTAGCAGTAAGATTTTATTTTCAACTTCAGTATCTGCCATACCTCGATCACACCTGGACTCCCTCCTGTAGTCTCCTTGGTAGCATTTATGAAAAATGGCATCTTGGATATTCCCCTTATCTCAAAGAAATGGCCCTTGTTTTCCACTTATTCCAAGGGATACTTGGATATCGTTCCTAGAATGGACTCATTAGCCCTATAATTTTACCATATCCATTTTCACAAGATCCAATGCACATTTCCCTCTACTGGGTTCCTGATGTCCATGGTACAGAGGATTTCCATGACAGTGACCTTGAACTGCAGGCTGATAATTATCCTAATGGAAATTCTTATTTGCATGGAATTGTAAGAACATCACATTAAGTGTGAAAAATTCATATTCCAAAAAGTAGGGGGAATTTTCAAATAAAATCACTTCATGATATTTTGACTCACATCTCACACAAAGACTAAATATAACAGACTATAATGTAGCTTTTGTGCACTTTAAAAACATACCTCTCCATTCTGCAATATCTGCCACAATATTTCTACTAGTGATTTTGCATATATACATACACATACATCTCAAATAGAATACATTAAAGGAAACCTATAAAATACTGTTTATTATTATATCCAGTATTTGTATTTTAAAATAAGTCATTGTTGAAATAAGCATAACCCAGAGAACCAAGGGTCGAATGTCTTCACTCATCTGTGGAGGCTGGAGCTAGGCCCCGGCCATTGAGAAAAGAGGTCTATTATCATGTTTTAAATCCGGATAAGGTGTAATGTCATACAACCTAAGGCATTTGTAGAGATGTATTAGAAAGGAGGGGAGGGGAGGGATAAGGGTAGGTAATTGGGGGGTTGGCTCTTGGGGGTAAATCTAATTTTCAGAATTTATATATATTATATTATTTCATTAGAAGCTTGTTTGATCAACAAATAAATTTCTGAATAAAATAAATTTTAAAAATAAAATAAGTCATTGTAGGCCAAGTGGTACCCATGTAACTAATGATCTAAAGATGAAAACTCTTGCCTGAGAAGCTCTCTGAATATTCTCATGTACATACACCTTCAGTTTATTTTATTGTTCTGCTTCCGCCCTGTCCCAGTCCCTTTCATGTACATGCATCTACACACATGCTGAATTTGATTCATTGCTTTTATTAGTGCATTTGCCATTGATTGATTAGTTCTTCGTATTAGTACTTTTTCTATTGATTGATTGCAGATGAAGTGACTATTTGACCTTTAATTATGAGGCTTCCTATTGAAAATGACATTGAGCTATGGCTTCACATAATCCATCTGGAAAGCCTGACATGATGCCATTCCCTGGAGTTCGTTCAGTAAGAAAGAGGAGGCCTGAAGGAAGTGCAGAGCTATCACTGTGTTTCATCTAAAACAATACTACAGGGCTAGTTTGCTGCGCTCCTCTAGTTTCAACTTGGAGTTGGAGGCAATTTTATATTTTGTCAAGACAGCATCACTTACTGTGGGTTGCCAAAAAAGCCGTGAACGCTCCCAAATTATTCTGTGGTTTGATGGTGATATTTGTACAATAGTGAGAAGATATTTTGCATAGTAGAGATGGAAGCATAGTAGAGAACAGCATTGTGGAGATGGGAGAATGGCTCAGTGCACAGTCAGTCAATAGATTTCATCAAGAAATTAGATCCAAGATAGCCCATGGAATTGGTGTTCTTATTGATTTCTCTTGAGTATTCAAATCACTTTGCTCATCCAGAGTTTCAATATATGTAGAAAATTTTGTCAGTATCCTTCGAGACTGTTTCAGGATATTTGAGGTTCTTGAGTCAAATGTATGTTTATGCTAGTTTTTAATGTTTTTAAGTAGCAAAATGAAAGTGCACAATTTCAGAGTGTGGCAGCTGACTATTGACAGTCAGTAATGTTAAGCATTTTTTTTCTTAATTTCAAAATCATTTCTGAATTCAGTACATGCTATTTAAATTTTTCAGTGTCGTGAGACTTACTAAATGTTCAATATATGTCCTACCTCCCCCGATCCCCCTGTGCTGGGGGTTAAACCCAGGGTGCTCCATTACTGAGCTACATAGCCGGCTCTGGGTTTTTTGTTTGTTTTTAGCTTTTCAAAGTATTTTGAGACAGGGTCTTGTTAAGTTCCCTGGGTGTTGCAATCTTCCTGCCTCAGCCTGCCAAGTTGCCAGGATTGCAGGCAGGCATGACCGCACCCTGCTGTCCTGGCTTCTCTAGACATATATATAAAGGCACATCTAGGTAGCTGTTCCTCACGTGGTTTATACTTCATTATGCGCCTGTGGTCGCAGTTACACAGCTGAACTGTGACAAGAAATTCTGCATTATGCTAAAAGCACACAGCATTTTGGTAGACACAGGATTCAGGCAAGAGTAGAAAGAACACGTACCTGATTCTAGCCCTGGTCCCAGTTCCCCACCTCTCATCAACAGCTGGCACAAGCCACTTACTGCTGTAGGCCTCCTTTCCCATCTGGTCAGAATGGGAAGAATGATGCTTGAGATTTGTTCCGGGTTTAAGTTTCTACGAGTCTGTTACTGATATTTCTGCCCTATGAAATAACCGCTTCTCTGTGTTCAAAGGAAAGGAACTCTTGAAGGAACAGTTCTGTAAATAGTGTTGTAGTGGTACAGGAAAGGAAATATGACCCCTGCAGCTTCCTAAGCAGGTTTAAACATGCCTGCACTCTCCAGAGGGTCATTTTCTTTTTTTTAAAGAGAGAGGGACAGTGAAAAAGAGAGAGAGAGAGATTAAACTTTATTTATTTTTTCATCTGGCCTTTGTTTCTCCAGTACTTTGTTGTGTATGTGGTGCTGGGGTTTGAACCCACTTCCTTGAGCATGCCAGGCAAGCACTGTGACCACTGAGCCACTGCTCCAGCCCTCTTCTCTTCCTTTTTATTTTTAATTGGAAGTTTTTCGAGAAAGAATGACCTACAACTTGGGCTGAAATCATCATTTAATAGCATCTGGATCATCTTGTCAGAAGGAAATGGAATTGAAATACCGTTGAAATTGAAAGTTTGTATTTCTGTTATTCTTTTCCACCAAAGCTTATCTGGGGTTCTGTTGAAACATGAATATCATCTTAATAAAAATACCCCACAATTGTGCAGTAGTTTTTTGAAAACACTTAACCTGTGTTACCTAAACAATCCTGAATTATTAGCAAATCAGCAATTATGCTATCTTAAATATATAAAATTGAAAGCATAGGAAAAAATGTTAAGCTCATCTCAGACCCTGTAACCAGAACTGTACATGGTAATAGGATATGAAAGCACTTTAAAGACCAAAGAATGCTGTGCCGGTTCTGAGTATTGTAAGTGTGAGATATTGGCGTGGGTTTGTATTATTCTATTAATTGTTTGAAAAAGAAAATTGTTGCAGAATTCACTGCTGCTTATAAGACAGATGCAAAATACTTAACATCTACAGTTGTTCCCATAAACATGTATTTCATGTGGCCCAATTTCCATGAACTGGCACATGTTCCTCATATTGACTTTATATAAACAAAAGAGTATGTGCTACTTAAGTGGGTCTTGGTGAGTCAGCCTCCCCTTTCATGAGGCCACACTTTCTGTGCTCCAGTCTAGCAAAGGAGGAGCTGTGGCTGTTTGATGGTAGGCTGTAAGAGTGAAAATGGAAATCCAGAATAAAGACAGGAAATAGAATCTTTGCAGTGTAGCCCAAAAATTTATTTCTGTCCTGCAGTTTGCCTCTAGTTACAGTAATAGAAGGAAAAGCAGTGTGGGGGCCACTGCCATCTGGCAGATTCTTAAAGATGCCATTGAAATCACCCCATAGATTTTACCACCACCCTAAAGGAAAGGGAGGAAGCATCATTCATGGTGCGCTGTTTTCTGATCCAGTAAAGGAAGAGAGAGATGTAATTTCTCAAGTAAAGTAACGTGTTTAAAGTTCCTGAGAGGTTTCTGGGCTATTTTGTTGTGGATTTTTTTTACTGAATTTGGTGTCTGAAAATCCTTCTAGCATATCTAGATTTTATGATCAAAATTAAAGAAGACCCCAGGATTCTAGGTCTAGGACCCCTAGTATGAAATTAAAAATTATAAAGCTTGTTTGAAGGATTCTAGCCTGACCCTCATGTATCATTCATCTTAATGGTATTCCAGATGTTTGCTGGAAAACCAAAACCCAGAATCACACACTTCTCCTTCTCTGTGTTCTAGACCAGGCTGTCAAATGCATTTTTCGTTCGTTTTGTTTTCTTAAAGAAAGAGAGGGATTGAGTGAGAGAGAATCAATTTTATTTGTGTTTCATCTGAGTTTTGTTTCTCCGACATTTAGTTGTGTATGTGGTGCTGGGGTTTGAACCCCGGTCCTTGCGCATGCCAGGCAAGCACTCTACCACTGAGCTAGCGCTCCAGCCCCTGTCAAATGTTTTAAACCACAACCTACACTTAGAAATGCATTTTATAATATGATCCAGAATTGATTTTACCACATAGTAATAGATCATAACCTAAAGTCTGAAAATATGGTTCATACCTTGCTTAGTGAGGTTTCACCACTTCCTCAGAGAGTTACCACATGTACTCTGGCTTCAGCTGTCCCTTTGTCACTGGACTCCCACCCACATTTCTGATTAAGAAAAATCAGAGCTAAATTATGATTTAGAGTAATTCTTCACTTAAGTCATGGAAGATTACTTTTATTTAGATTATTATTTTATTCAACATATAATAGAGTTTCTATACCTTTTGTTGATCCGTTTGATATGTTTTCAGTCACAGTAATAACAGACTTTAAGTGGGCACTTCATAGGCAAACATTGTGCCAAGTACTCGTTACAGGAAGTAATTTGCTTTAACATACTTTTTGTGTTGGGCTGGAATGGTGACTCAGGGGTGGAGCACTTGCCTGGCCTGCGCAAGGACCCAGGTTTTGAACCCCAGCACCACACGCATGACTAAGTGTTGGAGAAACAAAATCCAGATGAAAAACTAAATAAAATTAATTTCTCTCTCTCTCTCTCTCTCTCTTTCTCTCACACACACACAATTGTGGCAATTATGTATATACTAGTTAGTTGGGGCTTCAGCATCAGGGACAGCCAGTTGCTGTAATGGAAAATTCTCACTGGAATGTTCGGCTACTGTTTATCAGAAAGGAAATACTCCAAGGGCAACTACAACAAATACTTTTGTTGTCTATCTGTCTAACAACTAGAGACTTTCCTAATTAGCATAATGAATTCAAAAATAAGTTTTGCTTGGTGAAGGACTAACTTGCTACTTTGCATGACAAATTTTATAAATGGGTTCTCATTAGTATACAGACTGCCTAAAAACTTTAGAAACACTTCCCACTTGCTAGAAGAATCTAGCAAATTCCGTAACCTGCATATGAAATCCTCAGGGATGTGCTGAAGGCTTGCTCTCTCCTGGATTTTGTGGTAGGGTAAGGTGAGGAGGATCTGTGGTTGCCTGAGGCTGACTGAAAGGGGCAGCAGTCCCACACTGGAATGTGGCCATGTGTGGACCTTGAGAGACCTCGCAGGCACAGCGCTGTAGGGCACCTGAAAGGACAGGGCTGAGACTGCCAGTTTACAGGATACGTTACATCGACTATTTTTGTACTTGGCTGCTAATATACATTGAGCTAAAATATTCCTGGATGCGGGGCAGCTTTCTTTCATTAAAACTTTCTGGCACAGTGGTGGACATGTAGCTAACCTTCACCTACCTTAAACTTCTTTGGCCCCTACACCTACCTGGAAAAATCTGGAAGTCACGCACACCAACTTGGTATAGGCCACTTCCCTGAAGCACTTTCCATGACCAGCTCACATGACTCCCACATCACCCCCATAGGGAAAGTGGGTTCGAGGTGACAGTAACTTTCCAAGACACATGATCCCAGAGCCAGGACTCGGCCAGGTCTGCCGAGCCACAGAGAGTTCTGCGGCAAGGGCCCTGTGCTGTGAAACCTCTCAGCCCAGTCATCCACTAACGAAAAGTCCAGGCCTGAGGATCTCTGAGGCCCTTCCGGTTCTGTCATTCAGTGCTTTTCTAGCTGCAAAAGCCTTAAGTATTTAGTTTCCAGAATTGGCCCCCTCACATGGACACCATAAGATCCACACTCCCCAAAGGATGGTCCTCAAACTTACAGCAAATGCTTCCTTAAAAAAAAATAAATAAAAATTTAAATCAGGGCCTGGTTCAGGCCTAGTGATTCAGAATTTTTTAAGGATAAGACCCTGGGATCACAAACCTCAAAAGAATATTGTGCATATTAAGGTATGAAAGCTGCTGTTACATACACCCAGGATCACCTCCCAGCCTCCAGAGACACTGTCTCCCACCCCAGGGTCCTTAGGGAAGCTCAGGCGGGCTTTGTGAAAGGGCTTTTTGATAATTGTGGAATCAGTTGGAGTCTACCTTGAATGGTTGGCTGCTTTTTTACTTTGACTTGGCCATGGTATAACCTACTTTTAGATACTTTTTTAGCTCAACATTAGTCAAAAGGATACACTTAGGATGTAAGTGCTCATAACACACTCCAAAGTTCTGTTTAGAAATAAAGAAAGAATAAAAATGAAAAAAGAAAATAATTCAGTAGACCTGAGCCCTGCTTCCTTGTTCCTTGGTTTCTGTGTATGATACAGTGGTCCTGCCTAAGAAAGATAAAAACCTGGCTCCAGTCTTTTCTGATCTATAGATGGGGTTCCCATATTTTTGCCTAACTTCAAATATCCTTTCAAGTTCCTTTGTGCCAGTCCAGTTAGACCACAGCATGTGGATGTGGAAGTATGCCAGTATTTCATAAGACATAATCCAGACAAAGAAAACCATTCATTTCGTGTTCATCATACCTAGTGCTCACTCCGGAAGTGGGGTGCATTTTCTGTAAGACCACTTCTTCCTGGCAAACTAGGAGCAGAATCAAAGCTTATTTAAAATAATTTCACAATGCCTGCTACTTGAAAGTTTTCCCTTCTGTAAACCTCTCTGTGGAAGGAATTGTGTATGATTTTCCAGAAATTCTCCCCAGAGCTGTAGATGCTGTCCACAGATGTAAGGAGAGACAAGAGCCAGAATCCTTGCATTCCAGAAATCTCTGTAAGAGGCAGCAGACAAACATAATCGTGAGCATCCAGGGGAATAAAGGCAGTGGAGGTGGGGGCCACAGCAGGGGAGGCTCAGTCCCCAGCAGTCCTCAGCCTTGCTACTCTGAAAGCTTTTGATATGCTCAGACCTCCTCCTGAATGACTCCAGGGACAAGCCCCTTCCCTGTTCAGTCCTGCAGACACCAAATTTGAACCCGGCGCTACTTCTTACAGTAATATCGGCAGCGCAGCGGCAGCCCTGACAGCCATCATTTGGGGACATTGGCTCTGTGTCAGGCAGCACACTAGGAACTTCACATGCACTGTGCCCGTGTGAGCGTCCAGCCACCCTGAGAGACGGTTGCTTAACCTCATCATGAGCAGATGTGCAAAATGAGGGGGACTCGAGTGAGATCACCCCATCGCCTAGCTGGCAGCTGGCAATCAGGATCTGAAAGCAGGTCTCTGATGCCAAAGCCCACGCCATGGGCTAGGGTGTAACTCAGTGGTAGAATGAGGGAGGGAGAAAGGACAGATGGAGTAAAAGGGATTGGGCTAGGGGCTCTGTAACACTGGGTGCGGGCTCACTGTCCATTGGAAAGACTTTCTTATACTCACAATGAGAGGGGGAGCCATCAGAGTGTTTGAAATGGACCCGTGACAGAATCGTGCTTCCACGTTGAAGGGATCCCGACGGCTGCTCTGCTAAGTATAGATGGGTTGGGAGGGTGAGAGGGTGCAGTAGGAAGGAGAAAGACTGCTAAGCGGCTTTAAATGAGACAAGAGCGTAGGGTGGGCTGGTCAGGTGCACAGCAGCGGAGGAGGTGAGAAGCTTGCATTCTGGATACAGGTTAAACAGAGCTAATGGCAATTGCTGGCGAGGTGCGGATATGAGAGGGGAATTAGAGAACTCCGGCCAGAGGGGCTGTAGGGATGGTGTCACCGTGGACTGGATGAGGGAAGACTGCAGAGGGGCAGATTTGGGTTGTGAGAGAGGGCAGGAGTTCAGTTTGGAACATGCTGCGTTTGAGGTTCTCTTCCACATCCAGTGCAGCCTGGAATTCTCATCCTGGCTGGAATTTTCAGCCTGAGTTATTTTATACCTTTGGACAGGATGAGGTCACTCGAGGAGTAGACAGATGAAGGGAAAAGAGCTCTGAGGACTGAAATCCTGATATTCCCCAGAGGATAGAAACGATAGGGAGGTATTTTGATAGGAAAAAGATAGAAAGGTTCAAATAAACCAGACTTACAGAATCCATGCTTGCAAGCCTGCATTTTTCTCCTACGTCACAAGGTCGAGGTGAATATTAACTCAGAAAGTACTTGTGAAAATATGTCAAACCGTTGAAAGGTGGGCCTGGCATTTATTTAGTACCAGCTGTGTGCCGGCACTGTATTAAGTACTTCATTTGTCTTATCTCGTGTTATCTTCACAACAACTCTGTACAACAGTTACGATTGATCTCATGGTCCAAACTGGAAAACCAAGCCTCAGAGAGCTCAAATACCATGAATAAAGGGCAGAGCTAGCCCACGGTGGCCCATCCACCCACTTCTAGAGTCTTCTTGCTTCGTCTCATTAACAAACACACCTGGGGGCTCTCCTGGGACAGCGTTGCCAGGTCCGCTCCCCACACCCAGGTTCTCCCTCTCAGAATAGACCCTGGAATCATATTTTCAAAAGCCACCCAGCAGTTCCGATGTGCAGCTGAGGCTGAGAACCACCTCATTAGACTCCTTGACTGTATTTATATGCATTTAAGCTCTTCTGTATTCCAAAAAGAATGCGAAGTAAAACGTGCCCACTCCTTTGTTAACAACAGTTGACTTCATTTGTAGGGGTTTGTGAAAACCAAAATTCTCTGTGTCATGATTAGATATGTTAAGTATTCAAAAGAGGAAGCAGGAGATTAGAAAAGCATTATTTCCTGAAATGGCTCCCAGGGTTTTATTGTTTTCTCTGCCAAGAAGCCTTCTAAACAGGGTCTTTCTTCACCGATTGTTAGATCACTGATGAAAGTGGATGTCGTCTGCCCAAGACAAACCACACACTCCTGAGTCAGACTTTTTAAGAGAGATGGATATAAGGATAAAGAAGTCCAATTTTTTTGCTCCACAGATCAAAACTGCCTTATATCTCAGAAGAAATGTCTTGTGAGGTTTTTGTTCATCATAAACATAATACCATCAAGAAGAAAATTACTGCTAGAAGATGACCCAAGGCCATGTTGACCAAAAAAAAAAAAAAAAACATAGGTATTTAAAGTAGTCAATGTAGATTTGGGTCACAACCTTCTCACATTTACCCCTTAACCAGTAGAAGGCCCACTGTCTACTGATAAAAACATTATCAGTGCTACATTTCAGGAGAACTAAGCTTAGGTGGTGGAGGTGGTGGCAGAATCTACGAAACCGCATGTCACACCATCAGCTTCTCTTCCACTCAGACTTCAAATGTTCAAGTGTTTTCCTTTGGTTCTGAAAACACACATCTAAACCATTCCATAAAATAAGACAGTGTTTTCCAGAGCTAGTCAGATGGGAGAGTTCTGTGGTGGTGACCATGTTAAATATACTCTTGTGACCTTGTGCTATTTCTGTCACATGAAATTCTCATTCTGTTTTTGATGTTTTCACACCTTATGAGTGTGAACATTAGCCAGATCTTCTCTTTCAAAGACTAGCAACTCTTCATTCACAACACTGGAAAGAAAGAAATCTCACTATTTCCTGCTCACCTTGTCCCTATAAACATGGCGGCCCGTCCTGGAAGACATAGCCAGTATTTGAACAAAGACTTCATGGCTCAGTTCTTTAATTCATTCTTGAATTCCCCATTTGCCAATTACTCCTACAAGCCTGTCAGGCAGGTGAGGGTGTACCTAGTCTTCTGAGGCAGAAGCCTTCAATTGGTAGAGTTAAATGTTTCATTGTCAGCATCTGGTGAGCTGGCTCAGACCATTCATTAAACATCTCTTCCAATCAGAACATACCTGTTTCAAAAGAGAAATAACACCAGCTGCTCATTTTGGTTTTTCTTGCTTCTGTATTTACACAGAACTTTCAGCAAAGTGATGGGATTACAGGCCAGGTAATTGTAGGTTGAAACTCAATCTTTAATTTTCCTAATGGACACATGCAGGTCACCAACCAACCTTCATTCAAAGTAAGTAAAAGCCTGCCACAATTAAGTACCTTTGCCCGGAGAGACGCCTCCCTTCCTTTCTGGCCTTTCTTATGTAAATAGTATTTTCTTGTTGCTTAGTTTACTTTTCTGCCTTCCATTAATCTGTTACCATTTTCAAGCATCCTTACTCCAGGGCTCCTAAGTACTCTAACAAATTACCATTCAGGCACCTAGAAGGTGGAGAGCAGAGCCAGTCTGTCTATATTCCACCTGCATCCCGTCAGCTGTGTGGCCTGGGGCACTTTTTTTTTTTTTTTTTTTTTGGTGGGGGATTAAAACCAGGGCTCACTGCTTAACCAGTGAGCCACAAACACATACACAGCCCCCCAGCCTTTTTCTTTTTCTTTCTTTTTTTCTTTTCTTCTTCTTCTTCTTCTTCTTCTTCTTTTTTTTTTTTTTTTTTTTTTTTTTTAATGAGACAGGGTCTCACTATTGGGGCCTTACTAAATTGCAGAGTCTGGCCTCAAATTTGCAATCCTCCTGTCTCAGCCTCCTGAATCACTGGGATTACAGGCATGCACCACTGTGCCCAGCAGCCTGGGGCAAATTTTTTAAAATTTTTCTGCCTTAGTTTCCTCATCTGAAAGATGGGGATGGTGGTGGCAGCAGTATTCACATTGTGGTTGAGAGAAGGGAGTGAGTTCCTCTTTGCATGCTCTCAGAATGGTGCCTGGCACGTAGTAAGCACTGTGTAAGTATTTGCTACAATCACTGTTCTGCTTAAGCAAAAATAAGTGAAAACCAAAAAATATTCGTGAGCTCCAGATACGGCTTCCTGTGCAAGGTGCGACTGTCAAAAGACACGAACACTACTCTTTTTCCTGAAGGTCTCAATTACTAGAAAGATTAATAGGACTTCCCCCTAACCATTCTGGAAACTTCCAGTCTGGCAAATTAACATTCTACCGAGTCCCTTAGGAAGGGGGGAACAGAATGCCACAGATCATATGATCCACTCTCATTGCCCCCCCCCATCTAAAATGATTGGTCTTTTGCTCAAATTCTCAAAGGCATTTTCATATACCATTGCAGCAATTTACATTCACATTTCCTTACCCATCTACTTTATAACACTGTTCATTAATCCTCCTTTTCCAGGCCTAATTTTTCTTTTTTAAATAAAAAAATCTTTTTGAATTCCGGTTTTAAAATATGAAGGAAGGATAAATCTCTTAGAAAGATTTCACATACATATCGATTTAGGAACTGTCTAGTTCCTGCCTCCATCGGAAAAGAAATCTGGGCTTAAAATCCTTACAGATGCAGAGGAACAGTGGCAGGAGAGCAACTGAAGCTCTGTGGGGATGCTGGCCCTGGGGACAGACAGCACAGTGTCTGGGTCCAGTGTGCACACTATGTATGGATTTCAGAGTGTCCCTTTCCCTCTCAGACACTACCTGCAGAGATAATCACATGACTCTTTTCCGGCCTCCCAAGTTGGAAGCTACAGTGCCATTTCTACATGTCTCTTAGACTGATGCAGAATCATCCCGTTTTCCAGCCAGAGATCTAGCAAGGGCACTTGTCAGACATGCCAGAGCCGCTGCTAGTGGCATTGTGTTCTGCAGTTGGGAACTGCCCAATCTGCCTGGATTCCGTGAACCCAATCCTGGGACTGAGAAACCACCGGAGCACTCGGATTCACAAATATCATGTAGCTGCGCTTCATTTTGGGTGGCCCTTTGTGTGAAAAGGATTAAAATGTGTTCTTCTGTGTTTCATAAGGCAGTACTAAGGTTCTGGTGCTGTGCTGGGTTGCACCCAAGACAGCGTGGAGGAGTTTCAGTTAAGATGAAATGCTAAAAAGAAGGGAAGCAAGTAAAATATAAATCACCAGCAGCGGTATATTAAAATACCTTTGAGAATTTGAGCAAAAGACCAATCACTTTAGATGAGGGCAGGGGCAATGAAAACAGATCATATGATCTATGATTTCCTGTCTCCCTTCCTAAGGAACTCTGCAGAAACTGACCAGCTGTACTTGAGAAGTTTCCAGAATAGTTTGGGAGAAGTTCTAACAGAGCCAGCATGGCGACCAGAATGGAATTCTGGGGGCCATGCGGTCTAAATACCACCCTATCCTAAAAACAGCAGGCCTCTGATGGACTACAGACCAAGCCATACCCATCAGCCTGGAAGTCAACGGCCTCTCCTTTCGTACCTTCTAAAAGGAAGACAAATTCAAATAACCAGACTGCTCGCTGCACCCATTTCACCTAACAGCTTTTCTCCTAGCAGAAGAGCCACCTTTGCTCTCTGCCTTGCGCTGTGACCTTGTTATTGGGAGGAACTTGCTTTTTGCCTAACAATGCTTTCTACCTTCTCTCTCGGTTAAATGGGAGGGCTCCCTGAGGGCAGGCAGTCGTCCACGTGTTTACCGCACCCAGGAGAGTGTCTGGCACAGAGTGGGTAAATACCTACTGTGTACAAGGCATTGGTATTATTTCACATAACCTTTATTTAAAATAAACAGACCCAAAAATAGGTGTGCTTCACTGATGTGGAAGTTGGGGTTAAAAAGCCTGTCCGGGCAAGGCCGCACAGGAGAGCAAGGGTGGACGTGGGTTGAAACGCAGACCTCACTGCCCCTGCTCCAGGTTTTGTCATGCAGTACCATGCAGCCTCGTTGTGGGCCACTGAGATCATAACTGATGTCTCTGCATGAAACAACAGCAGTTATTGCTGAAGATCGCTTGCTTTTGGATAATCCTGAGAGCCTTTTGTAACCAGATTGCAAAATCATGGTGTACCTTGTCTTGGTACCTTGTCATGCCCTATCAACTGACCCTTGTTTAGTCAGTGAGAGAAATCAGCACCAGGCGTGTGTAGTTGGTGAGGGGACACAGAAATTGACATCTACTGACATCAGAAAAGAGCAGCTATGTTCCTCAGTTAGGGATTGCCCAGCTGAATACTAGGGTTGAAGAGATATCCTCCCAATGAGCTTGAAAGGCAAAAGTGAGTTTTTCTGAGAGCTTCACCAAGGAGGATGAGCAAGAATCCAAGTAACAATAGATCGGACATTTATAGTAAACTTATGGATGTTTCTAACTAAGAAGGAACTAAACAAAAGTGGGAAATCACCATGGCAACTGAAAAGAGAAGCAACTGGATTCCAGATCTGCCAGCTGCTCCCTCCAGAACTCACTGAAACTTGGAAGAGCATTTAAATGGAAAACAAATGAATTCAGGCCCATGAACCTTTGAAAGACAGGAAATGATCCAGGTGATTAGAGTTAACTGTCTATCTCTTAGCTAAGTGGGAAAATCAGTGTAATATTAGACTCCAAGAGACATGGGGTGGTTTTCAGTATATTTCTTCCACTTAGTACCCATTTCAAACTTTGTGTTCTTGTTTAGTCCAACTTCTTTCCTTTCTGCCATAGCAAATATATTTTTGCTCCATGAAATATATTCGTCTTCCAGAGGGTTGAATATGAATGATTTCTCCTTCAAGGATAGTGAAGCCATTAGTATTTGGTCTAAATCCTGGACTTCAGTATATAGAGAGAAAAGAGGAGATCTAGGTGGAGCTTTACAAAAAAAAAAAAAAAAAGGACTTGCTAGGCCTAAGCCAGCAATAGCAATTGGCCACTGAAAGTTTGGTTTAATGGCAGTAGCATAGCTTAGTAATTAAACATATGAGGGGCAACTTCAGTCTTTGCCACCACCAGATGTATGAGTTAGGCAAGTTACTTAACTGCCCTAAACCTCAGTTTGCTCATCTTTCTTTATTTATTTCTTTAGTTTTTCGTGTGGCTTTCGTTGTTCAAACACTTACTTGTGTACGTGGTGCTGGGGTTTGAACCCACGTACTTGTGCATGCCAGGCAAGCACCGTAACCACTGAGCCACTGCTCCAACCTAGTTTCCTCATCTTTAAATGGGAAAATTGCTGTCTGCTGCATGGGTGTGTTGTCAGGATTAAATGTGATAAGAGTGCAGGTTAAGCACGTAGCATGCAGTAACGCTTACAAAATAGTGGTAGAAATGACTATTTTTTTCTAAAGTTGAATAGATAGAGGATTTGATGAATGGGCCCTGGAAAGGCATTGCAGTTCTTGAACAGGGTGTTGGCGTTAATTAATGTGAGTTTGGGGAAGATTAATCTGGCTGTGGTTTGTACGATTGATGAGGCCAAGAGTCTAAAGACAGGGAGTTCTGTCAGAAGGCCATGGAGTGATCTTGGCTTGATTTTATGAGGAACTGAATTAAGAAGGTGGCAATGAAATCCGAGGAGAAAAGGGAAAGGTAAATGAGGAAAGACTCTGTAGAGTCTGGTGACTTGGTCTAGAGGTACAAAGAAAGGGGCTTGTCACAGGGGTCCTCAAACTTTGAGTTGTGGAAATGGGGTAACCCAGTGACAGTAGAGTTTGTGGGGGTGCCCACTCAGCACACAGTGGAAACCTGATGTGCTCAGGGCAGGAACTACCAGAAAACAGCACCCAGGAGCACAAGGACCTGTGGTTCTCCTTCCATCCCTAGCAGCTAGCAGAGTAACTCACTGATAGCAGAGCTCAAAAAGTACTTCGTTTAATGAATGAGTGAATGTTGGGAACATTGTCCACCTACTGTAAGTAAGCTCTGACAATGATGTAAAGTGGATAATCATTATTTCATGAACATTAGAGCAGTCTTCCAGGGGGGTAAAACCGAAGTCCATATTTAATCTGGAAGAAAAATGTCTGCTTCTTAAGAAAAAAACGTAAAACCTGTCCATCCAACAGAAAGTACGAAGAGTTGAAACTTGAACACGGATACAAAGGGAATTTTCTAATTCAGAGACCATAAAATAAGCATATTTAAAATAGGGGGGGAAACTTGTTCTTGTGCGTGTTGTTTCATCCTTTCCATCCTGGGTATAGGATAAAAGAAAACCCTTACTTGCTTGTTAGAAGAAGAAAGCCCTCACTTGAAGTTCCTGGTTGGCAGATGTCAGTTGAAAGCTCTGCTTATGCTGCAGTGTCAAACTCTGTTGGATAATTCTAGACGAATGTGTCATGTGTGACATGGAAATATGGCATGCTGTACATTAGAGATTTCCCAAGTGTTCGGATCAGGTAGTAATGTGCTGAGAGAGTGCTCTCTACCTATCC
Organism: Aplodontia rufa; assembly: GCA_004027875.1. Classification (NCBI taxonomy): domain Eukaryota; kingdom Metazoa; phylum Chordata; class Mammalia; order Rodentia; family Aplodontiidae; genus Aplodontia; species Aplodontia rufa. Next base: position 75,497 of record PVKS010004759.1, read on the forward strand.
ACACAGTGTACTTGTAGAGCAATGGGGAAATGCTTTTGGTAGAAATTACTTTCGTCAGAAAAGGAATCCATTTACAATGTGCGCCTTCTAACATCTTTCAGACAATGCATTGTATTAAAGAGGCATTTTTTGATTAATGTTTTATAAACATTTTTCAGCATGACAGCTTAAAGTCCCTGTAAAATTGTAAATGCGTGCATAGTGTTCACTTCCATAAAGTCAAATGCCATCTCATAAAGTCTGGTTGAATCCTGTCAACCATGGTGACACAGAATCGGTACCTGGGAGCATTAAAATTAATTTGCTTCATTTATATTACTGCGGTGATAGCAAGATGAAAAGAATCCCATATTTAAATTTTACTTTAAAAAGAAAACTCTTTCTAGTAAGTTTGTTTGGGTTTTTAAATTATTGCTATTTTTTCCTAATTAAGGAATGTAGTAGAAATGGGGTGATAGACTGCATGGAAAGTTTATGATGGAGTCTGGAAAAATACAAATCCATCCATTCTGCTGAGCACCCACTGTGTGCTCAAGGATGAAGAAGAAAGAGTTGCTGACCTAAGAAGCTTCAGCTGGGTGAGGAAGAGCCCGGGTTGCAAGCCATGATCGTAAACACGGTGAAGTCAAGGCTAGAACAGGTGAAGATGGAATAGAAAGGAAACAGGCCAGCGCTGAGGCTTCAGGAGGACCCCCAAGAGGAGGCCCTCAGCAATTGAGAAGTCGGGCAGGTCAAGAAGTGGGTGATGGCATCCTAGGCAAAGGGAACTCAGTACGAAGCCCTGCAGGTGAGACAGAGCATGCACCTGGGCAACCATGGGTAGGGAGGAACCACATGTGCTGGATGCAGAGGTCGTGGCTGGAGTTCAAAGGTCAAAGAACAGAGATGTTATGAGAGAGAGAAGAAAAGCAAGGCTTAAGGGCCTGGCCACAAAGTCCTTGTATGCCACCCTTAGGAGTCTCTCATGTTAAAAACTTTGATCTGATGTAATCAGATCTGCAGTTTAGAGTGTTCACTCTGGTTGCAGAAGACAAAGTGGCTTAGACAGGACAAGCCTGAAGGCAGAGACTCCTTGGAGACAGGCTGGAAGGGACAAATTAGAGAGGATGGTGCCCTGAAAGAAAGTGATGAGACAGAGGTGTGAGTGGTCACCAAGGTACCCCATAAGTTATCTAAATGCAGGGTGTGTTAGTCAGATTTCTGTCATTGTGACAAAATACCTGAACTAATGAAGTTTTAAGGAGAAAAGATTTATTTTGGCTCACAGTGTCAGAGGTTCAGTCTATGGTCACTTGGCCCCATCACTCTGGGCACTTTGGTAAGGCAGTAGTACTTGATGGTGAGAGTGCGTGACAAGGAACATGTTCGCCTCATGGTGGCCAGAGAGCAAAAATAGAAACAGGAGGGGGCTGAGTCACAGCAACCCCTCCAGGGGCTCACCCCAGTGACCTAACTTCCTTCCACTAGGCCCCACCTCTCAAAGGTTCTGCCACCTCCCAACAGCAGCACAGACTAGGGACCAAGTCTCCAACACGTGTGCCTTTGGGGGACACTGCTGATCCAAACCATAAAACAGGATTATGTCACAGCCTCCTTCGTGGTAATCAGCCATGTGAGTGCCCCGGAATGAATGAGCTATGAAATGATTATTAAACTGAGTGATGAGGACGAGAGCTGGGCATCACATGGGCTTCTGGAACAAGAGGCACTGCTGATCTCCTCTTGTTTGCCTTCAAGATCAAATTTTATCAAAACTATGGCCAGGCAATAGATATCACAGGTGATGAATGTCGTGGCTCTTCAAAGATCCCCAGCCTCTCTCTGCTGAGTTTCCAGTTGTCCAGATATTGCTGGACACATGGCAAAGATGCCCTAGAGCAGATACTATTAAACTCACAGCTTCTAAATACTTCTAAACTCACAGCATGGGACGCTTGGGGAAGGCAAAGCTCTCTCTGTCTCTCACCTACCTTTTGTTTTCTCTCTTTCTGTGCGTGTGTGCGTGTGTGTGTGTGTGTGTGTGTGTGTGCTCAAGATCAAACCTAGGGCCTCATGCATGCTAAGCACACAGTCTTCTGCTGAGCTACATCCCAGCCATGCCCCCACCTTTTTTTTCCTGTTCTGACCTCGGAGTAAACAAAATGGTACCAAGTGAGACTTGGGGGAAGAAGGTAGAAAGAGACCAAAAATCGGGAAGAAAGAAACACTTGAGATAAATAGGATATTGAGAAGAAATCCTAATAATGAAAGGGAAAGTAGGTAAATGATGGGAAAGTAAGGTAGACTTTAAGATTCCGGGAAAACAAAATTTCCCAAAGAAATATCCTGTCTTGACTTGCTAGGGCACTCCTGCCCTCACCCAGTGGTGACTTGCAAATCCACCCCTGAAGTGACACAAAAGGGACTGGGGCCGCTCTGCTAAATTATTTCTAATCATGTTTTTTGAACTTCAGTCACTTGGTGCAATTATTGAGGGACAGTTGGCCACCAAAGCTTTTTGTATACCAGGCCCTCTCCTGCTTCCCTGGAGTGCAGTGCCCAGGACATCTTGAACTGACCTTGCCTGACACACAGCGAGAAAGGCACTGTGCCAGTTACAGTCTGGACCTTCAACTCAGGATTCCTGACCACCAGACAGTCAGCCTCCTCGTCAGTAAAGGAGTGAGAACAGACAACCTCACGGGGTTGTCAGGAGGATTTCCTGTCAATGTGGGAGCGTATGCCAATTCGTGGTGGGCTTCTATCAATGCAGTCAGCTCTTGGCATAGGCTCACCAGGACTGTCATTATTACAGCTGTCTCGGTTTACGTACGTTATCACGTTAGAGTCTCCAGTGTTGTTTCCATTTAGGCATCTTGTATATTTTGCAGTTGATTTTTTATTTACTTACCGTAGCAACACAACCTGGCAGGGTCTTGGTGACTGAGCCCACTTAAGCTTGTTGGAAAATGATACAGAACCCAGAGCCAAGAAAGGGTATCTTAAATGACTTAGCCTAGGAAACACAGTCCTTGGATTTGGGGTCAGAAAGCCCTGCTCTGTTCACACTTAGGAACGGAATGTCTCCATATTTCCTTTTGTTCTCTTATCCTCTGCCTCCATCCCCCAGTTTCCTAGCATCATCCCTTTGGGCCCAGGAATGAATAATTTTTCTTGGAAACATAAGGAGTTATGTTCAAGTGTGAATATTTTCTCAAAGACTGTGGAATTAGTTACCGAGACTATAGTATCAGTTGCTTTTTGATAGTAAGTGGATTTTTAAAAGCTTGTTATTTAAAAAAAAAACCCTCTCTCTCTCTCTCTCTCTCTCTCTCTTTCTCTTGTCTGTTTTCTTGTTACTAGTTTTATTGGTATGAAGACAGAAATTGTGCACAAATCTAAATATGGACTTTGGAAGCACTGAGAGAGACTTTGTGTTTGGGAAGGGTTAAGCACCTTCAGTTGATGACAATGATTTGTGAGGCTGTGAAAAAGCCATGAAATACATTTTTGCATAAAGGTTCAAAATTTATTAGAAGGTAAAAATAATTGAAAAAGCCAAGCCTTCCTTGTTGTGTTATAATAAAATTTATTTATGTGCCATCATCCTGCGTGTTTAGGAGCTTGGGCCCTTTTCAGAGGCTGAGCGTAGAGAAATAAGAAGAAAGCTAAGCTATTAAAGCTATTTAGTTGAAAAAGCTGACATACATGTCCAGCAATTTGAAGACCATGCCACATTAAAACAATTGGTAATAATAGTTCAACTGCTAAGCTCTGAGCTTTGTAAGCTATAGCTCTAAAGGTGTGTTCTGTGTAGCTCCTAACAAAATATGCATACCCTTCCCTTTTCTAATAGAATAGTAGAGTCACAAAGTGGTATTCATTTATCAGGGTTCCATTAAGACCTTCACTATGGGGTTTAAACATTCAGCACTAATTTTACAATTCACCTGCACTACACAAAACTGGATGAGCCTTGCTTAATGATGTTAAAGAACTCTGAGATCCTTGGCCAAAGAAGAAAATGCAGAGGTGGGGGGTGTAGCTCCGTGGTAGAGCTCTTGCTTAGCATGGCCAAGGCCTTGAATTGGATCCCCAGGTCCAGAGAGAGAGAGAGAATATGCAAATCCTTAATTACTGTAATTTGGGTAAAGTACCCTCCTACTATAGCAGTGTGGCCCGTACATTATCTCTCTATATCCTTTCAGCTCCCAAAAGTGAGTGTTGGGACTTTGAAGTGCTGCCCTTCCCCAAAGACCAGCAGACTGTCTTGCCACTGAGCAAGAAGAGATCCATTCTTTGTTGTTGTTCTGGGCATTGAACCGGAGCACTTAACCCTGATCCACATCCCCAGCCCTTTTTACTTTTAATTTTGAGACAGAGTCTCACTGAGTTGCTTAGGGCCTCGCTAAGTTGCTAAGGCTGGCTTTGAACTTGCAATCTTCCTGCCTCAGCCTCCCTGTTCCCTGGGATTACGGGCATGTGCCACCGCACCCTCTAGAAGAGGTCCATTCCTAACTGCAACTTACCAATATTTTTCTGTCTTCTAGCAACTGCATTACACACAATCTTCTCTCCTCCCCTTGTAGATGGGCTGCTGCTAATTTGCAGTGAGAGGTATTGGTCCTTCGAACACTGTCTACCTTTTCACTGTGATCTGTTCTAGTTAGTGCTTAAAAGCTTTCTCCAGCGAAAGGAGGAGAGAAAGATTTATTCACTCATTTGAGATCTTCCCATTTCCGTTTTGTGAATTTACAAAACAATCTCCTCCAAAGTTCTGATTTTAACAGTGCACCTTCAATTTGATGACAGCCTGAATTGGCAAATTCAGGTTTTGTGTCCTCTTTGTTCCTCAGGAATCCCCATGCTGAAGATAGTGTTCGCAGGCCATGAGCATCTCTCCCTAATATCGGTCCCCTTGCTCATCTACCACCCAGCTCAGATCCTTCTGGGAAGTGTGTTGGTGCCAACAATAAAGTCCTGGATGGTGTCAAGACAGAAGGTGAGACTCTAGAGATCAAATTAAAATGTTCCTGGATCTGAATTGTCTGTATACTTCAGCTTTTGCTAACATATCATCCTTTTAAGGTATAGATTTTCTTCACTAACTACAACAATAATGGGGTGCATCAATAAGTTTCAATATGAACAGGAGGAAGGATTGTTAAATGTTTTAAATTTTTACACTTAAAATACAGTCTTTAGATGCTCCATTTATTCATTTATTTATTTATTTATTTATTTATTTATTTATTTTTTAAGGGCTGAGGACCGAACTCGGGGCCTTGCGCGTGCTAGGCCAGCACTCTGCCATTGAGCTAAATCCCCAACCCCATAGATGCTCCTTTTAATTTACATACATTGAAGAGTATATTGCATGGGGTACTCAAAACATGTACCCCGATTCTTGTGCACACCATCTTAGCCCCACCCAGTCTTTCCTCTGTGTCCTGATTTCACATGCTTATCAAAATATGGTTTAACCTGGATTTAGTCAACCTAGAATGTTGACTTCATTTTTAATTTCTCTATCACATAATCACTTCTTTGTCTGGCAAAACTGTGTTTGGGTATTTAGAAGTAATAGGTAGCTATGAACTAACTGCACTTGATGGTGGCTTTCGGTCTCATTAGCATTGTTTGCATTGAGGAGCCCACACAATATTAATTTCACCGCACCTAACAGTCTTGCCACGCATTAGCTCTTTGTGAATTTGATTTCTTAAATTATCAACCAAATTAAGTAAAATAGTGATTCAAAGAAGCTCAAGATGATGCATAGAACATAGTAGCCCCGCTGGCTCCTTCTTGGTGGCTTAGACCTGTTGGGACTTACTTTTGCATGCTTATGAGTCAGTGACTGTTATTAGGTGGCTTGTGGGAAGAAGAAATGTCCAGTGATAAAAGCACACTGTGTCGTGTCCCTACTCTCCTGAAAACAGAATAGCTACAGTACCATACCACCAACTGAGCTGTGTGCCCTGGGTTGGGCCCAGCCTTTACCTGGCTCAGAGGAGGGTTCTGGGCTCAGAGCTTATCGACAGCCATGTACATAGCATACTTTGGTTTCTCTTTTTATAGGTTAGGAGATGGGCTCAGAGAACTGAACAACTTTCCCAAGGTTCTATGGGTAGCTTAGTCCATTCGAGAATTAGGACTTGGGCCCTATCTGCTCCTCCGTCTTTTTCCAACACTGCCACAACACCCCAGACAGAAGTACAACATCACTTTTAGAAGGATCACCCTAGCTAGGCCTTGAGGATCCTATCTGAGAAGGTTAGCCCATCCAATTTATTCACTAATTTAGTTAGTTCACAAAATATTTGTCAGGTGCCACTCCAGGCTCTGAGCCTTACTCAGAGTTAGCAGAATAGCAATTTAGAATCTTTTTCTTTCTTCTACTCTTTGTCCCCTTTGAAAACTCTTTTATATTTATTCTTACATTTATCAATGTATATGTATTGCTGCTCAGAATTTATACAGATAAATTTCAACAAAGAATGAGGAAAGTTGAAAATCCTAATAACTTAATCCACCATGCATAGTATAGTGAACACCCAGTTAATCAGAGTGGGGTTTTCCCTCAACTTTTTCAAAGCTCTGAGATTTATTCTACAGAATAACAGAAGCACTTCCAAAAGGGAGATTAAATTGCACAATGCTGTTCATTTTCCCTTTGCACAGAAACCCTGGCCAATTTGGAATAATCCAGAAGGCCTAGAATGTTTAACCACTAAAATAAATACAAAGAGTTTACCCTTGGGGTATCCAAGAGTATCCAAGAGGAACAGTTCCTCTGCTTTGCAAACAGCACTAATGAGACCAAAAGCCACCATCTAGTGCAGAGCAGAACTGTGCAAATAGCCAGGCCAGGCTTGGGGGAGATGACACGGTCTGCTGGCCAGTGAGGTGGGCAGGTAAGTCTGCAGCCAGAGGGGTAGATTGTTGGTTATATGATGCATCCTGGTGGGTATGGGGTATGTCAGTCAGCGTCCCATTACTATTAAAAATAGATAATCAGCTGATATAGAGAAAAGCTTTATTTTGGGTCACAGTTTTAGAGATTTTTGTCCAAGATCAGTTGGCCCTGTTGCTTTGGGGCCTGTGGAGGGGCAGCACACCATGGTGGGAGAATGTGGTGGGGCAGAATCACTTCACCTCATGGCTAGAAGCAAAAGAGAGAGACAGGAAGAGACCAAGACTCCACAGTCCCCTTCAAGGGCATGTCCTGAAGACCTCCCACGAGGTCCCATCTCTTAAGGGTCCCACCACCTCCCAGTAGCACTAACCTCAAACACATAGGCCTGTGGCGGACATTCCAGATCCGCAGTGTAGCAGTGGCCTTCTCCTGCGAGTATCGGGAATTACCTGGCGTCAGTTGACACTTCAGTCTTGCTGGTGGATACCATCCAACTCTGAACGGTGTGTTTTCCTTTCTTGTAGGGAGTGAAGTTGACAAGGCCACCAGTTTAACGCAGAAGGTGCCCTTTCCATGGCGGTGTACATATGCGCAGGATTGTACATACAGACAGTTCGGAAGACTTGTACTTGTGAATGTTGCTTCGATGCATATTTTATTTTTTTATAGAAAAATATGATGCACCTGTTCAAGTGCCTTAAAAACCTGTTCAACAAGAGCATCATCTCCAAAAACATACTCTGTTGGCTACTGCCAGGGGCAGTACAGCATTTTGGAACTAGTGTTTTTTTCCCTAAAGTCTACAACAGTCATAGCAAGGGACAAAAAGCTAACATGTTTTTCCTCCACCACCTTTTGTGCAATACCACTCTGAAAAGTCGCTGTAATGCTTGAAATGAGGTCACACCGTCAGGAAAATACCCTTCTGATGCCAGTGAAAACTTCCAAAGTCTCACTCGCACGTACTTTGATTCACTACGTGATTCTTTTTTTCTACAACTGTGACAGGTCCCCTCCTTATCAACTCAGCAGGGGCCATGGATCCAATAGACGCTGAAAAGCGTAAGATATCTCTGCATTCCTTGACATCGTTTTTTTAAGACATTCCTTCAAATAGTTTCTACACAGAAATTCTTCAGTCCCATCATAAGAGAAGGTGGTGTTATATCTTAAATTTATTATAAGCTGCTTCAAAGAAAGGGCCTGATGTTTGAGTTTTGAGTGAAGCACGTGAAGTTTTGAGGTAAACTACAGGATTTCGGGGGATTTTTTTTTTAATTATATTGCAGTATGTTTTTCCTCTTTCTTCCATAATTTCTTTCTTACCTGTTTCCCTACCACTTGGACACTCATAACAGCCAAATATGACACACAATTGTTATAAATTTGACAGAGCAACAATTAACAGAAGATTATATTCACATTCCACAAAACTCTTCCTGTTACACAGATGTGCCGAACCCTTTCCAGATTGCCCCATTTTGGTGAGAAGCAGTCTGTTACATCCTTGAGTGACACATACTTAAGGCATTTGAGACTATTTACCAACGAGAATTTCCTTCTCAGATTTGAAAAAAATTTGCAACATTTTTTTAAAAAGTTAAATCATTGCTCTTATGAATAAATGAAAGTATAAAGGTCATGGATGCAAACAAATGTTACACATACGCACTGTCTAGCCCGATGCAGAGACAGACACAGAAAATGTAAGACCACTCGTTAACCCAGATACCAGCACGTCATGCACCAGCGGCATCCGCTTTCAAAGCACTGTCCAATACTTGCTTTTATTATGGCTGGAAGAAGTTTAACCAGACCCAAGTACTGAGTTAGAGGACCCCTTTTTCTGTTTCCTGCACACCGTTTTGTCACTTGTGTCTACATGTCCCTTCTGGATTTGACAGACGCTGCTGGCATCCTGGGTCTCACTGAGGCCATGCTTAGCCTCATCAGCTGTGGGTATAACTCATAACAACGGCAAAATCATTCCTTCCCAACTTACCAGGTTTATCATTAGTGAATCATACCAGGTCTCGTCTTTTATTACTTCTGACTCATTTTGATGTCACTGAACCTCATAGATTTCGCTAAAGTTCTAAAACTAGTGCCAGACCCTGCAATAGTCTCCACCAAGCAGGCTGAGTGTGTGCACTGGTATCAAGAATTGCTGTCTGGAAATGCAGGAATTTTGCTTGATATTGTTGATGCTTACCTATAGAACACAGAAAGCTTTTCCTGTTCCATTTCCACAAGCGTCTTGCAGTTTTAGAGTGAATGGAAATGTCATGTCTGTCTCTCTGCCTCAGCTATCATAAAAATCTTTCTCCATTTTTATTTGAATACTGAATTTTTCCTTCAACTTACCTACCTCTATTGTCTAACACCTATAGTAGGTGTGATTATGGGATAGAATTCAACTGAAAATGTTGTTAACATTTTTATCTTTTGCTTTAAAAATGTCTTTTGTTTTCAAATAATCCTTTTCACATGGTGAATTTTGTGATGTTAGCAATAGATTTGTGGCTATTTCTGTTTTACACAAATGCTGTGGCATATTTTTCCATAAAGAACAAAAAAATCAAAATTTATTTTTAATTCATGCATATTAGGATTTAATTATTCAGAGCTTAAAATATTTTATTATGTTTATGCACTGTCAAGCTGTTTTATGCAGTTGTTTTGTCCAGATGTATTTATGAAAGAAATACATTACATTATATTTATGTTTAATCATTTTTCCACCTCTATTTTTTAATTGCTTGTTATAAAATCTGATTTTTTAAGGAATGATAATGGTGATCTTTACACATGTTCTAAGTTTTAAAATTTTGTGGATTCTTAAAAATTCTTCTCTGTTCTGTTTAAAAGTAACACACCTCTAGTTAATGTTCAGTGTTTATGCTAAATACCAAATTTTTTCAAAAGGATGGATAAGTAATGAAGTGGATTATTTATGATGACTGGAAGATGAAAATAATTCTATGATTAAAGAAAGAGATGCTCGAGAAATCGCCAGAGAATCTGTGGCTTATTTGCAACCCGATTCAGATGCACTCCAATGCCTTCCCAGTGTGCTTCGGATTCACTGGAGCCCCGTCACACCACCTGTGGATGAACAGAGGTGGCTTCAGAGTCCCCAGGCGTCCAAATCCATGCCTCCACCACCCCATGACATTAAAATTAGAAGTAGCTCTTGCCTTTATATTAGAGGTAGACTTTTCTCTGCATCAAGGTTAAGGACAAAAGATCAACACACACACACACACACACACACACACACACACAAAAGGACAAAAGGTAAGCGCTTTGAATTCCAGCCACCCTTGTCATATTTTTGAGCACTAGGGAGACCGAAACTTTACCGAGCCTTTCCCAAAGCCAGTGCTTCTTCAATGAGCGTTACCTGTCTCTTCTGTCTTCTTGTCTTAGAAATCCTCTTCCCCGGAAGCCTGACAGAAACATCGTCTCCCCCGGAAGCTTTCCTCGCTTCCCAACAGTCTCTGAACCCCTTGCATGCTCTGCATTCCTGTATCCACTGTGCAACTTATCTGTGTTTTTCTTCTGTGCCTCACAAAGTGCCTGGCTCAGAGGAATAGCTAAAGAAAAAAGTGTATGGACTTTTCAAATTGTGGAACACAGCCTTCAAAGTTGTGAGAGTTCTTCCCTAAATATCCACCTTGACTCATTTATAAGGAAAGCTGACTGTTTTTACTTCTACTTTATTCTGGATAAAGCCGGGATGCGCTGCTTAGAGACGCTTCCTCGCAGTGTACATATTACCTCTCCCCTGCAAGACCACAGTTTCTGATGTACGGACAGCTGGCATCCTATATGCTTTGACGAGGGATAAACCCTCAGTCAGTCAGGCTGAGGAATGAATCAGTTTAGCTCGATCTGAATTAGTGAGCACTTTATATCCGTAAAAAAATAAAGGCTGTTCTTATAGAAATTCTTAATACTACAAAAACTAGGTAAAATCATCATCATCATGTTTGGATATAGACAGTAAACAAAAGGTCTTCTAAGATTTTACTTTACACTCTAGGATAGTTTTTCTCAAATGTGAGTAAAATATTGACTTCATTTAAAGGAGAAAAATTCTTACAGATCCTGGAGTACTTGCTTCCAACCCAGTGATGAGGAACTCTGGTTTAAACACTGTGTCACGCTAAGGGTATTTCAGTGCCGATGAGGGCACTGAGGTCACAGGCCATCCTGGACCACAGATGGCCATCCAGGTGAGCCCACATGGGCTTTCCCAGAGTGCTACTCCCAGCATCTCAAACCCGCAGCGCTTCTCCACTGTGCACTCCACCCACCCAGGCACGGAATTTGGCTCCTGTCACCTGCTTTCTACAGAACTCTGCATGTGCTGAAATTGGGGACAGCCTAACATAACCTGAATGAGAGAGCCTATTCTCACTGCCTCCCCACCCTGCCACCTGGAGTTCCCAAAACCCACTCTTCTCTCAGCTGCACCTGCTGCCCTATTCCCAGCTATTCTTCCTCTCCTCTCCCTTCTCTTCCCAACCCCCAGATTCAGACATTCAGCTGTCTCATGTTCTGATTTCTTGGATGTGCCCCAGGGCCTGCTTGCAACAGACAGCAAATGCTTTAAAAGCCCATTTTGGGGGCTGGAGCGGTGGCTCAGCCGTTACAGCGCTTGCCTGGTATGCGTGAGGACACAGGTTCAAACCCCAGCACCACGTAAGCCCATCTTCACTTGATGGCTGTAACCTGACAACCGCTTGTGCCTGTCCAACTCCTGTTTAGACTGGCTCCCATTCCCAAACTGGGCATTCGAAAAAGTCCGTATGAGGATGCTTGCATTTCCTAGACAAGAAGCACCCCAGAAGGCAGGAAGGAGAAGTGGGAGTATGTGGCACACACACAGAGGTAGGTGATATAAATGTGTGATTCAGAGGGGACCAAATAAAAATGGTTAGTAGACATGTTTCAAAAAGTATGGGTTAGGGGTTGGGGATTTAGCTCAGTGGCAGAGCGCTTGCCTAGCACGCACAAGGCCCCGAGTTCGGTCCTCAGCCCTGAAAAGAAAAAAAAAAAAAGTATGGGTTAGGGAGATATACATTTAAATGAAATAGTATTTTTCACCTAATGAGATTGACAAAAATTTAAATTTTAATAATTTCCAAATAGTGGCAAGGATATGGGGAGAGGACACTTGTGCCCTGGCAGTGGAAAACTAAGATGGAATTTTCTGGAGGGCTATGTGCCCTGGCAGTGGAAAACTAAGATGGAATTTTCTGGAGGGCTATTTAGCAGTATCTTCAAGCCAGTTCTTTCGTTTCTGGAATCTACCTTGCAGAAATAGACAAGTGCAATCTATTAACAATCTATTGACAAGAATGTTTTCAGAGTCTTGATAAGGCTGAAAAGAACACCCAAGTTCCCCAAGGCAGGGAAAAGTTTAGATAATCAACGGTTTATTAGAGAATGTTTTCAAACCTTTGAAAGGTACAAGGGCAGATTACCTTATATTGTTGAGTAGGAGAAAAAAGTAAATTTTAGAAAAAAATGTTGATTTTTGGAATCCACTTTCATAAATCTCGCATTTGTACCAGGTAAAATATACGTTACAAATGTAAGGATGCTATAGACATCAAAAACATGGGCAGGAAAATTGTAACCTAACATTTATTAAGCTCTTCTTTTATGCCCGTCTCTAGTCCAAGTACGTTATCTCATTAGCCCTCTCAACAGAGCTCCGAGGCAGGCAGTGTTTTCTCAGAGGAGAAAGCTGAGTCGTGGTCTAGGTGGCTGGCTCAGAGCCACAATTCAAGGAGGGCCATTTTAACCACTATCACACTATGTCTAGCAGAAGTTACTGCGAGGAAACAGGAATGCAAAGGAGTTTATATCTTACATTTTACTTTAATCAGCCTTGGAGGGGTGATAATCAAATGCATCAAAGTAGTACTGCTTCTCAGGGGCATGCCAGAGTTCATGCCAACACTGGTGCATTCATCAAGCAGGTAGGAGGAGGAGGAGGAGAGCAGTTTCTGAAGACAGTAACTAAACACATGTAGGAAATGCCTGGCACACACTTAGTGATGTGCGTAGGTGGTAGAGGTGATGGTGGTGTTGGTTTTTGTCATCATCTTTTATAAGTTATTTGTCACATTTATAAGTTACTTTTAGCAATTCCAAAATACCTGCCTTCCCCATCCCCACCCCACCTCTAGTAGGAACATGCTTTGCATTGGAGGTGTCCATTCATTTGGAGAAAAATGATGTAAAAAAAAAAGAGTTCCATCATCCACCAAGATGTAATGTAAAGGAGAAAAAGCAGAACATTCTAGTAATAAAGACACCAAATCTGAGGCAAGCAATTCTGTTTATGAGATGGTCAGAAGAATGGAAACTCTTAGAAATTTGGGAGGAGTTTATCCTCAAGCCATTGCTGTGTAACCAGGTGAAGGTTAATCTGTGTTCGGACGTGTGGGGGCGCTGCCATTGCGCTGGGCAGGGCTCCCATTTGCAGCACCTGCCCATTTCTGAGGTGTGAACCCTCCACCCTGGCTGATTTCAAGCAACGCTGTTCCTGGAGGAAGAGTTGAGTGCACAGGATTTGCTCTCATGACCCCAGCATACCTCTGACTGCAGACAGGGACTAAGTTCCTTCCACAGGTTTTCATTTAATTATTTCATCGACTCTCAGAGGAGATGAACCATCATTATCTGCATTGCACAGGTAAGGAAGCCAAGTCCAGAAAGGTAAACAGTGACTCCAGCTTCACAACTCTTCTAGTGGTGGACTTGGGACTCAAACTCAGATTTTGCTGACTTGAGGAGCCCACCTATCTAACCACCAAGCAGAATCCATGATAGCACCAAAACCACATGGTCTTTGGAAAATTTATTCTCTCGTATTTGAAAATTCTAGAGAGTAGCAGGTATTCTGACCTCTACTTGAGCTCTGCAACCAAGGTTTTCAGAAAGGGAATCACTCTTCATACAGAGTGCATCAAAAGCCCACAGCCCAGAAAGCCCAGACAGTGGGAAGGAAAGAGCCTGGGTTGGTGACGCACGAGCCACGCCTCCGAGTCTACTGGTAGAGAAAGAAAACATGCAGAGGAGGTAGGCTCTCGGGATCATTCCTTGTTACCAGCTGTTCCAGCTTGCAATCCTTGCCTCCTTGCCTCCGTGTTGATTGTGCGCTGCAGGGGGCTCTAGATTCCATTCCGAGTGTCCACAGCCAGCTGCTGTCAGTGTAGTCTCCTGGGCTGGTTGTACCAACACAGCGAGAGCTCATCTTTTCCACCCATAAATGTTGACCACAACTCCCAACCCACTATTATCTCCTATGTGGCATGTTCTACAAGAACCTCCCTCCCTTAGTGGGCACTCTGTGTCCATAATGAGGAAGTCCTGGAATGTTGAAGATGGATGGAGTTCACTCTTTTTTTTTTTTAAGAGAGAGGGACAGTGAAGGAGAGAGAAAGAGAGAATCACTTTTATTTAGTTTTTCATGTGGCTTTTGTTGCTCCAAGACTTAGTTGTATACGTGGTACTGGGGTTTGAACTCATGTACTCGCGTATGCCAGGGAATTGCTGTAACCACCAAGCCACCGCTTCAGACCCCAGCATTCACTCTTGGCTCACAAATCCATAGTGAGAACTGTGGGACATAATAAGGTTGCTATTAGGATCGAATGAGGGAATCCCAGCAACTAGCTTGTCAGAGTTCTTGCCACGTGGTAAAGACTCATTAAGTGGCAGCTATGGTTGTTATTTAACAATGGATGGGACCTGGGTGACCTGAACTGGACATGTGGAATCAGACTTGTGCTGGCCAATGTCGAACTCTATTCAGCACAACTTCCAATCTAAGCAAAGATCTATTACAGAGTCCATTGAGTATCACTAATCAAGTCTGGAAGTGACCAGGGCAGGAGTCTACTTCACCAGTTAATGAAGACACTGAATTCTGAATTTTAAGATAGCTGCAGCAATCCCTGGCTTCCAGCAGATGTCCCTATGAGCACAGAGGGGCAAGTACCAATTGAAAGTCCCTCCCAGCCCACCTCTGCTGCCAGGATCTTGTCTTTTCATGCTTTCTCCAAACAACTCCAGG